>JAOEHX010069307.1:0-10523 GCA_025448015.1 Bolborhynchus lineola
GGGTGGTGAGTGGTTGTATTCTCTTCCCTTGTTATTTCCCTTATCATTATCATTATTGGTGGCAGCAGCAGTGGTTTTATGTTATACCTTAGTTACTGGACTGTTCTTATCTCAACCCATGGGAGCTACACTCTTTCGACTCTCCTTCACATCCCTCTGGGAGTGGGGGGAGGAAGGGGAGGGAGTGAGCAAGTGGCTGCGTGGTTCTGGGTTGCCAGCTGGGCTTAAACCACGACAACACCGAACAACCATACTGTTTCCATGTTACTTGTAAAGCACTATATGATTATTTATGTATAATCCAATACCTTTTTAAACAAAAAGGAAATGCAAACAGCAGTCTACATAGAGGCACTGGGAAACAGGAAATTGGTGGTGCTAGCCCAGTTCTTATCTAAGCTCAGTAGCAACCTTCAGGGTGAGGGAAATAATATTTATTTCTGATATACGATGCACTATAGTACTAGATAAGAATCTCTCCCGTTCTGGAAAACTCACAAAAATATTAAGAGCAGGTAGACGGTCACTTAAATTTTGTTAGTTGTGCTGCACTACTTCATAAGAAGATAAGGAATAATTTATTTCAAGGCCGGGGAAAATAAAATGTTATTTTCTACTTTCAATAAAGAAATAGCAGGAATTGTAGCAGTTAAGGCAAATCAGCCATGAACAACCCTTCCACAACATGAATACAGTATAGAACACCGGTTGAAATATTACCTACTTAAAAGGCAGAAGTTACTGTTGTTGCCCTAGTCCCCCTCAATTGCATCTTGTCTCTCACCCATGTCAACTGCAAAACTCAGCTCGACGCTGTGCGCAAACTCACTGAGAGCGTACTCAATCCCACTGTTTATCACTGATGAAAGTATTAAGCAGTACTGGTTCCAGTCTGAACCCCTGCGGGACACCACTCAGATATACCCATCCAGATATGGAGCCGTTGACCACTGCCATCTGGAAGCATCCATCCAATAAACCCCTCACCCACTGAGCAGTCCACCCATCAAATCCACTTTTCTCTAATTTAGAGAGAACGATGCTGTGGGGAGCCATGACAAAGGCCTCACAGAAGTCCAGATAAATAACAAGAGGAGTCCTAACCCTGTGAAGGACAATCTCTTGCGATGCTCTTGGAAATCACTCACGTACAGTCACAGCAGTTCATTCAAATTCCTCCTGTTGTCTGAGTCCTAATAGTTTAATAGTTCTTTTTTTTTTTTAAAAAAAACCCACTTAACTTGCAGTAACATTCAATGCCAATTTTCAATCCTGCTTTCAGTTCATCTAGGTTTACCCAGCTGTGTGAGACAGAGGGCCACTGAATGTATCAGTCTGCAGATGACATCACCAACACTACTCCACGTTTCAAAAAATGCTTGCTCTTGATCTAGCACAACCACAAGAAACAGTTGTGTGGGTTACAGAAAAGGGCAGCTCATTTGAACAGCAGAAGAGCACCTCTCATCTCAACCCATCTCTTGTATTCCTTCCTAGCACATGCATTTCTACGTAGTGCATGGGGTCTGGAAACTGCTAAAAGAGGATTCTGAACACACGGACACTACATTCCTTGATAAGCAAGTCACTGACATGCATTCTTGTGAATTCCTAAGACAATACTTTAATGTTTTAGGGAAGAGGGCGGGTGCAGGGAACCATCGCCAACAACAGAGACCCAATAGGCCTAATTTAAAAAACAGTTGAATTCAAAAACAAATTATAGCATGATATACCAGTTGAGTAACCTATACATCTGTCAGTGTCATATAACCTGCTTGCTTATGGGAAAAATGCCTGCTTGGTAAGAGGACTATAATGTAATCTAGTATGGCTTCCTACTGCGAAGACAACACTGGGGTACTTGTCAGCTCTTCAGCCGCGTTTTTTCCTATGCTACATTTTTAATTCTATGCTACAGCTTTTCGTATCCTTGAAAACATTACATTGTCTTCACCTGATTGGGTTGAACAAAGAAAGTAGAGTGGATGTATTAGTACCAACAGGAAAGAAACACAATACACATTCTACACTTACATACCATAGCACCTTCTAGTGGCTCCGAAATCAAAACTTACTGACTCGCACTACATGAACACGCACGCTGGGAAAACTGTGGGCACACACATCAGTCATGCAGCTCTTTAACCAGCTAAAGAATAGAAAATACAAAATGCTGGGGAGCACAAAACAATACTAGAGCACCAAGTACAAAAATAAAGAAGAGTATATCAGATTTTAAATTACCTTACAAATTCTCTTGGGCAGAGCAGATTCAGCTATGAAAACAATGGGAGCTTCTTGTACATCATTAAGGACAACATATAAATTCGTATGGCTTTGTTCTTTTTTTGCTTGTCTTTCCTTCAAAGTAATACGGGATTGACAAATAACTTTGGAAAAATTCATGGTTAACCATTTAAAATTCCAAATTGATCCTCAGAAGCTAATCTTGAATATAATTTATCAGTGACAAATTCTTGGAAATACACAATGGATATGTCCATTATTACACAGTCAGCTAGATTTAGTAATCAAAATCTCTCCCTACTGTTAGATTAGTAGTTTATGAAATTTATTGTAGCAAGACAAGCTAAAGAAAGGATCTCAGTAAAAACTCTCAACTCAGTATAACTAAAGGTTTTTGTCTTGCAGTTTGCTTTTTAATTAAGGCAGCAACTACACAAACAAATCCTCCAAATCTTAAAAACAAAAGAAGTATTTGCACAAACTAAAAGACAACCCCTAGATTTCTACTCACAATTTATATTCTCACGAGGTCTTGTAAATGCAGCAACTTTATTACAGACACATAGAATATGTGGTTCCATATTTATTTACATGAGACCAATCTACTTCTTTATAATTTAAACTTGAGGCCACTGCACTTAAGCCCCCGAGTAATTCAATATATACTGATGATGAAACACTTTCTACTTACATCTTTATTCTATCCATGCAAAGAACAGCATTAACCAGCAATATTCAGTATGCAAAAATCTGACCTTTCATAATGGAACCTCTATGAGATTAAGGGATCACAGCTGGTTTTTCACCACAATACTGCTGGCACTATTAACTTGGGCCTCAAGTTAAGAACAGCACCTGAAAAAAAATATTTTATATATTTTGTGGTACTGAAGAGGATACCGGAATTGTGGTAAATTCTAAACTTAAACCAATGTAATTGACTCCAAATTAAGTCAAATAAAACCTCTGGGGTTTTTATTTACACAACGTTTTTACTAAATGGCTCCATCAAAAACTGAAAATCAACAATGCAGAAATTCAATCCTTTCTGTAGAATGTGTTTATTTAGACAAATTCATTCTCTACTCCACACCTTTGCAAGGCATTAGATTGTGCAGTTATACTAAAATACTGGGAAAAATATATGATCCTACAGTACAAATGACTTTTAATGAGTTCTAATTATATGAAGTTGTAGATGTTACTAGATTACTCAATACTTTGAGAATTATTTTTTTTTTAATCTATGATCTAAGTTCACCTTTCTTAGAATTTCCTGTTCTTTTCCCCATTCTTCTCCACAGCCATCTTGCTTTCTTCAATGTAGTGGAGAAGATACAGAATAGTTAAATCTAAATGAAATTAAAACTTTTTGGATTTGTAATGTCTTTCCTGTTATGTAGCAAATTATACTATACAATGATATTTCTGTCATTGAAATATCTGACAGAAATCTTATAAATCTTATTTCAGTCTAATTTCTATGGCACAATATGCCAGAAAAATCTTCTGAAGACTGACAAGCTTTCTACTGCAGCAATTTAGCTATTCATTTGTATCTCAGTATTGACCATGACTTATAGCAGCACTTTGCTCAATTCTGACTCATGCTTGCCTTATTCTAAAAGCTAGATGTTTCACCCTTAAAGAAAAAAGCATCCCATCTCAGTAGTGTCAAGACCCCACCTGCAGTCCTGCATGCAGCTCTGGAGCCCTCAGTACAAGACAGACATGGTCTTGTTAGAACAGGTCCACAAGGCAGCCACAAAAATGATCAGCAGTTAGAACACCCCTCTTATGAAGAATCTCTGAAGGAGTTTGGGCTGTTCAGCCTGGAGAAGGCTTCAGTGTGACTTTATTACGGTCTTCCAATACTTCAAGGGGGGTTATAAGATGGGAACAAACTTTTAACAAGGCCTATAGCAACAGGACAAGGGGTAATGCTTTTAAACTACAAGAGGGTAGATTCAGACAACGTATCAGGAAGGAGTTTCTTACAGTGAGGACAGTGAGGCACTGGAACAGGTTGCCCGGAGAGATGGTAGATGTCTCAACTCTGGAAACATTCAAGGTCAGGTTTGGACAGGTTTGCTCTGAGCAATCTGATCTACTTGAAGATGGCTCTACTCATTGCAGGGGGGGTTGGACTAGGTGACCTTTAAAGATTATTTCCAATCCATATTATTCTATGGTTCCCTTTTTTAATTTCATAAAGTTTACTGAATTTTCGTATGCAGACAAGACTGACTTTTCTATACAAACATGGGACAACAGTACTGAGTTTAAAGAAAAGTAGTATGTTCGACTTTAAAGTCTTTTAACTTTACAGTATAAAGCCTGGTCATTTCAAAAGATTAAAAGTATGAACATTAATAGTTTTTCACAGTAATTCAATAAATTAAGTATTTTAATTGTCCATCTCACAGTAACTATATCGTCCTCAATAAAGGAAAACAACCCAAATATGTAACAGTTTTCTATGTTGTCAAAACAAGAAGAAATCTCCACCGAGTTTAACACAAGGCAAGTCGTATTGGATTCTCTATGTTGGCTTTCAAAGTCTTCAGAAACTTTGAAGCCAGTTCATCATCCACCACCCGACCATCACTTGAAAGAGTCACTGTCATGAGTTGGCGCTGCTCAAGTTTCTCATTTCCTTCTTCATCTTCCACAAGCTTGAGCTCTGCTCTTGCTCGGCCCACAGCAAGGATGCAGGCCTGGGGAGGGTTTATGACTGCAGTGAAGTCACTGATGCCAAACATGCCCAGATTAGAGATGCTAAACGAAAGAGAAAATGGTTACCAGTGATGTCAGAAATTATGTAACACTTAGAAGAAATTATCTATATTCAGTGACTACTATGACCTAATTCTCTCTCAAGGCCAAACCCAT
Source organism: Bolborhynchus lineola (assembly GCA_025448015.1). Classification (NCBI taxonomy): domain Eukaryota; kingdom Metazoa; phylum Chordata; class Aves; order Psittaciformes; family Psittacidae; genus Bolborhynchus; species Bolborhynchus lineola. The sequence goes on from JAOEHX010069307.1 coordinate 5,143, forward strand.
TAACTTTAGAATATATCTAAACTGGATTTCAGTTGGGCACCTTTACACTCTCAAGGGTTTGGGATTTTTTGCAATTAAAACCAATGCACCCTTTTAAAAGTCCAATTTCTTTACAGTAAAATATATGCTTGCAGTGCATGTACTAAAGCAGAAATTAGGGCAGGAAACCATCTCCAAAGAAACTTTGCCTATGTATGTTCCAAGCCTTTTAGATTGAACCTCACAACTCTGAGGTTTCAATGTCTGTCGACCGGTCAGTAGTTCCCATGGTCCTCCTTTCTACCTTCTCTAAACAGGACTGCAATGATTCCCTTTTTCCAGTCATGAAGGACTTCACCTGACTGCCATGACTTTTCATATATCATGGAGTGGCTTGGCAACTACACCAGCCAATTCCCTCAGGACTCTGGGATGCAACTCATCAGGTCCCATAGAGTTATGGATGCTCAGATTCCTCAGGTGGTTAGTACCCTGATCTTCTCTTACAGTGGGAGGAACTTTGTGCTTGTTTCTTCCAATGTCATGTCACTTCCCACAACTGGCAGGACAGAAGAAGAAATAACCTGTGCTCCAGATTCCCTTACCAATCATCCTAAGGGCATGAGCTCTCTTTTGATTGCCCTTGGACTATGCATTGGAGCTTTATCACCAGCAGCATGGAAGAGCACTAATGGGTAACAGCTCAAGAGCCATACAGGCTAGAAAGTTTCCTAGTTATATCCTTAACCCAGGGCCCACAGAGGCAACAAACTTACCAAAGGATCTGTCTGGCATATTGGACCCTCTGTTCCTCAAAAAAGGGGAACCCCTCCCCCTCAAAACCAAACATACAACAACCACCCCCCCAAAACAAACAACAACAAAACCAATATTCTTTTGCAACAGGGAAAAAATTAGGTACAAAAATAAGAGGCAGATTAGTCTCAATATAAAAACCATAATTTCACACCAGGCTCAGATGAAATAAACCTGTATCAAGATACTTGCTTCCCCCCGATACAAGATATTTGGGCTAGGTTTGGCTTTCAGAATCATGACATGGAAGATTTTAAAACACAACGCATTAACACAGTGGAAGAGCTGAGGATAAAACAGTTCTGAATCCACAGTGCATGTATTAAATGCTGATAGAGAGCTTTACCTGAAGGATCCTCCCTGGTATTCTTCTGGTAACAGTTTTCCATCTCTTGCTTTCTTTGCTAAAGCCTAAGGAAAATGAAAGAAGTAAAAGAACAGGAGAGAGGAGAAAAATTGAAGTGTTGCAATAGACTCATTCTTTTAACTTCAGTGACACATTATTATGGCCATACAGGCATTAAAAAGCCATCTGCTTTTGGATTTAGGGAAGTACCTTAGCAACACTGTTATACTGCAATGACCTAGCAAAGAGAAAGTTTCACTTTCCCAACAATATTGGCTGTTCAATAAATGCTGTTCTCTCACCTTAAAAACCTTGTTCCAGTTTTTACAATGGAACCACCTTTCTCCCTGGTGTTTTTAGATGATGAAAATATTTAGCAAAATACTGATGAGACAAATTCAGAGTATTCTAAATATACCTGTTTAAACAAACCGTCATGTACCACTTCAGAACTCTCTAGCAGATTGAGAGCATTTTGTCCAGCTAAGCATTCAACTACCTTAAGGACCACCCTGTGACCTCCATTTCATTTGTGATGCTTTTCTACTTCTAAATACAACAGATGAAACTGTCTACAAATTTTTTGTTCAAAACACAGTCCAAGAAGTTCAAGCTATATTCCAAGGGAAGACGAGAAAAAGAGCCTTATTCTCATTTAGGATGTTTCTAGCTCAGAGGTCTCCTTAGATGGTAGCAGTGGGATTCAGGATGAATAATTCTTACAGTGGGAAGAAAGGACTGTGTGAACCTCAAGAGAAACGGCACTCCTTGGTGGATCAAGAGACAATTCAGCCACTGATCCGTTCGTCACACCCAACCATGAGCACCCAACTGAAAAGGTGGTGACTGGCAATATGTCAGATGACTTCTCCATTAGTAGCAACCTTTTCAAAATCAGGAACTCTTCAACTGACAGCAGACACTGAAATGGTAAACTATGCAGGACAGGTGAACGGCCCTGTTCATACAGAACATATTCACTGGTTTTGACTTGTCTCGTATTTATTCTGCAGGTGGAAAACCACATGGAAAATGTCACCTTGTGACAATTGCAACATTATGACATTTTAAGATAAAAATAACTGTTTCCAAAAGCATACTCAGGGAAATAAGACTCAGATTTGCTCTGGGAAAAATGATAGAAGCAACACAATCTGTTTACATTCTCCTTCTTCTGGCAAAAATAAGGAAAACTAGTAAGTTTCCAATAATTTACTTATGTTAGGGCAATGCTGATGGAAGTGAACAAAAACTCAAAACCTCATGTTTATCACAACATGAAAAAAGCGATATATCACATTTGTGAAACTTTCTTGGAGATAATTATTCCATGAAACCCCCTAGGAATTTTCCACTCCCGTTTTAGGAATTCTACCACTGTTTTCTAGGATTTTCCCAGATCTTTCTAGGAATTGACATTTTGTTTTCCCAGCCCTTTTTTTGTGTTTTAATTCCTAGGTTGCTTTCCAGAAGTTGCCCATTCTGCTTCCCAGGGGTTTTCTACATGTGTTCTATAAATATCCCATCTACCAATCAATTCAATCTACCAAGAGGCAACTGCTATGAAACCTCACCCCTGCCTTTAAGGACCAGAGTCAACAAGTGGAAACTATGACTGAATTGACTTCTTTTTGTTTGCATGTGGGTTGAGGTAGAGCCATTACAAGATAAACTTCCTCACACATAGTAACAGAAGCTCATCAGCTATAGTAGTGACATGGAGTAATCCCCTTTCATGTTACAGTATACCTCTCTTGGTCATGGTAAATTACTGTCTTCCCAGTATACATTTCTAAACTTCTTTCAGGCAAGAGTTCTGAAGAGCCACAGCAGCTGAATGACTCCAGTGACCAGCTTGGAAATAAACACCAAGAAGATTAAGAGAATCTCATTCTAATTAATCGCACACCAAACAATTGAAGCTTGTACCAAACTTTACAAAACCTGTGAACATAAATTATGATGATGAATTAAAAAGTTAAAAGCATGTACTTAATTTTATTTCAGGCTTTTATCCATCTCTGAATAATTAGTGAACTAGAAGACAATAGCCATGGGAACAACATTCACACAACAGGGTCAATATGACATAATGCGTATGTGCAATAGCATTATTTGAATGACGAAAATACGGTGCTAAGATGCACATGACCTGGAAAGAAGTTAAAATTTAACGTCCAGTAGAAGGGGACATATAAGCAGTCTACACAAAGAAAGTGCCTGCCAAACTACAGAGACTGGTAGAGAAGCAGCTGCACTTTCAATTTGTGCCTTTCACATGTGCGCATCAAGTACATATTTATTTCAGTAATTCAGTGAAGAAGCTGAAAAGCAAACTTATGCTGGTTCAGACACCTACATCTATGTGACCCAATGACTTTCATATTCAGCAACGTGCCCTGTTACACACATTCCATTTGAAATAAAAGGGAAACGCTTACTTTATTGAGGCCCTATTAAACATAATGCAAGTGTACATTCCTATCACGGGAAGGGCAGGACACTGTACTTTACGGTAAAGAAAGGTCTGTAATACTGCATCCCAGTATCACAGCTACTGGGGATGATAATGAACTTCCCATACGTGATATACTTCACTTCCCATATTTTTCTTCTTGTCATTCTATGACTGATCACTGAAAAATGTAACAATCTCAGCTAACCACCTTCTTTGTCTGTCTGTTACATTAGCTAAAGGATTCGCTTTCACATCACATTCAACATGAAGCAAGCATATGGACTGGAAAGACCCTAAAAACATACAATTATGAATGCTTTGTAGCATGATACACCTTTTTCTGCTGCAACTTTGTTGGTTGCTCCCCTCTGCCAACACAGACTACCATGATCTCTGTAGTTTTTGGTAAAAGACAAAAAAATTACAAAGTGCAGTTTGTGCCCAGTTTTGGAACACTTTTACACCCTAGCATCTACTTCCACTGCATTCCTCAGAAACTGCAGGCCTTAGATAAGCACTCATTAAATCACAAACAGAAAAAAAAAAAAAAAAAAAAAGCCGGGGTTGAGGCATTTCACTCTAACTGGCACCTGGACTATTCAAAATGCTGCTCATTGGTCTGAAGAGTTTAATGTTATTTATCAGGTGATGTTCTCAACTGAACTGCATATTGAAAAAGTGCAGACAGAAGTAAGTGCCATAATGTAACTGCACATAGGATAACACAAGCAGCTACAAGCAAAGGTCTGGGAAAGGGGGGAAAAACCCCTTAAAAAAAAACCCTTTAAAAAAAACCCCCAAATAAACCAATTCCCAAACCAAAATATCAATAATACTAAAGAAATCAGTATAACCAAGTTTTCTCATGAGGAGTAAAGAAATACAATTATATTCATTTGCAGAAGTCTGTGCAGGGTTATTTTTCAGTTTAGTCAGCATCCAAATAAATAACATGATGGCTAAGTTACTGTTCATTAAAAATCAAAAGACTTGCAAAATTAACTATAATTTTGAAGTGTAAGGAATGCTGAAACTGCTTTACATCCATTCTGCCTTTGTTCTTACTGGTGTGTATCTAGGTCATGCTACATTTTCTGCTACAGAAAACTCTACAGCCACTATATTCCTCAGCATAGAGTACATTTAAGACCTACCTTTGCAGAGGCAGCTATTTCCTTTATTCCTTTGGAAGCAGCATCTTTTATGATTGGTGTAATGAGACCTCGGTCTGTTGCTACAGCAATAGACACATCTATGGAATGCAGCTGCCTACAGACTTCTCCATTCCAGGTTGCGTTCACATCTGGCATTTGCTGGAAGAGAGACAATAAAAAAAGACAGCTGTTAAAAAAATTGCAGTGCAATCAATTATCAACAAAAAAAGGAAAATCCTTTAAGACACACAGCTACATACAGGCATTTACCAAATTACTTAGTGAATCATGGACTACTGTCTGTAAATGAAGGCAAAAGAAGAGGTCACATCTGTCATCAGGACTGCTACAAGACAGAAAATAAATCCCTGTGAGGGTCTAAGAGTAGCCGTACACGACTACCTTGCATTGATAATATTTAAACTTACTCTATCAAAAAGCATGAATGTATGCTCCAGAAACTGAAAACAGCACGGCAGACAGAAGGCTTTTGGGTGCTGCTAAAAAAAAATTAACAAAAAAGCTTACAAAATCATAGAATCATGGACTAGTTAGGGTTGGAAAGGACCTTAAGATCATCTAGTTCAAACGCCCTGCCATGGGCAGGGACACCTCACACTAAACCATA
>JAOEHX010069311.1:5245-21006 GCA_025448015.1 Bolborhynchus lineola
TCTGCTAGGTCACTGCAAACTGTTAGATGGCACCCTTAAGAAATAATTTCTGTCAATGAAGCTTTCATCTTTCATCTACACATTTGTGACAACAATAGCAATCAAAATATGAAGGATTTTACTTTAAGCAATATCCTTGATTTTTCATGACTTCGCAGCTTGTCTGAAATCTGTGCTGTAAAAATTGGTTTGGGAAGAAATACGGCCTGAGGTAACAAAACCCCCAAAATAATAACAAAATGGCAGTTATCTTTGAGGAAGCTTAAAGAAATGAACAACAGTTGAGCTCATGAGAGCCAAAGTTTGCATATTACATATTTTGACATATAGAATTCCATTAGAAGTCAGAATAAAATTATACCCTCTTAGTAATTAGCAAGGAGACGGAAGATTCACAGGAAAACTCTGGAAACATTGTGAAGATCTAATGTCCAGCAGCAGAGCAAAGGACCTCATCCTGCTACTTCCAGTGCAAACCAAAGAAGACATGAAAAGAGAGTATCTTATGTTTAAGGATCTTAGATGGCTGTCTTGTTCTCCTCTGGACTGTGTAAAACAATACACTAGTTACTCTCTGCAGCCTGTCACCCCAGTCTGTCCAAATTACAGGCTCTGCGGAGGTTTAGGTGTTTGCTTCAGCCATAAAATACCCGCATCAGAATCCTGACTGAATCTTCTAACATACTTCTTCAAATAACATGCAGAAGATACTGCAAATAACTTTTAGCTTTCTTATTTGTCACTAAATGAGCACGGGAGCACTAGAAGGTTGATTTTCCAAGAGCAATGAAAAGCCCAAATTAGTTCCCTTACAGTGCTCACGAATTTCACTCAGATGCTTGAAAAATTTGAAGTCTTTTTGCATTCACAACCAACCAGCACAAAATGATGGGTCTGTACTGTCCCCTGTTTCTTCATGCTTGCTTCTCTAAATTAATGCATGTAATACAGCATGGAGTATTTTGCTCAAGTAAGAATATAGGAGAGAAATAACACAGTAGAAAAGAAAATGCTTAGATTTGATACCTCTGAAGTTGCAGCAAGTTGTGATTGTGTGGTTTTCATAGAGGCATTTAGAAAGAGTGTGTGCAGAAGGTGCCTCTGTGTGACAATTCTGAGAGTATACATGAGCAAAACTAAACACCTCAAAGGTTGGAACAAAGGGAGGATCTAGAAGAAAACAGGCTGAGGGTAGCTAATGCTAATATGAGTGCTCTTATCTTTTGGCACTACTATCAAATGGTGTAACAAAATTACAGCAGGTTCAGTTTTGGATCTGGCAGTGTTCAAGGCCAGTCTGGACAGAGCCTTGGGTGGCATGGTTTAGTGGGAGGCATCCCTGCCCATGGCAGGGGGGTTGGAACTGGATGATCTTAAGGTCCTTTCCAACTCTAACTATTCTATGATTCTATAAGCTACTAGATCTGAATCCCAAATGCGTTTGGGTAATTTTTGCATCATGTAGGAAAACTGACCCAAATTCTAACAGCATCTCCTGCTCTGCTCACTGACACACATGCAGCTGATGTCTGAGCCATAGCTAATAGAAGCAGTATGGAAACAATACAAGACTACAGGTAAAATCGAGGAATGGAGTTTACTATCACTTCTGCTCTAAAGTGACTGAAATAAAGAAGGATTTTTTTTTTTTTTTTTGAATCAGAGATTATAGAAATACTAAGACACAGTTCCACAATCAGAGTGACACTGTATTTCAAACACAGCTATGTAATAAGTTCAAGAGTGAAAACAAGTCCTAAAATCCATTCTGAGTCTGCTTCTTGCAAAACTGAAGCCCACCTCTTTTGCTTGCTCGTACTCTGGATTCTTATATTAACAACATCACACATTTCCTTCACATAGCTGGACACACTCATCAGGAAGTCAAGAGCAAAGGGATTGTAGAATCACACCCAAAATTCCCAGCATGGAGCTTGAGCATCTGCATTTCAGAAATTAGTGTTCTAAACTGTCTTGGAATAAATTATCCAGATGAGGGTCACCTTAGTGAACACTGAAATGTGAAATCTTCTTTCAGAGCTGCTGGACAGAGAATGAGCAGTGAAGGGTAAAGTAGTATATTTTGTGGTGCCTCATGAGAAAAATATATCTAGGGAAGGTATCAGTTCAGCCATAGTGAGTAATTTAATCATACTTATAAATGACGTAATAAAAGTCATCAGATCTGTCAGATCCTCAGCACTTAGGTAAAATTAGATCTGCTTTACCAATGTTGAAAAAAAAAAAAAGATGTGCTTAAAGGCTTTGTCCATTAAAACCAAAACAACAAAAATAATGAATTTTGGAAGACTTGGAACCCCAAAAGTTTATTTACCAGAGATAATTCTTAATAAGATCTTCGTCATTACTCACAGCTTGTTGTTTACCCATGTGATAAATTGGACAATCCTATGATAAATGAACGCATCAATTATCAAGCACCTTTCATCACTTCCTCTGTACTGTGACTGTCAATCCATCCTCATATGGCTCACACTCACAGTCCAAATACCTTAACATCCAAACTGCAGCAAAGGAAGCAAGTTGGCCTGTGAAGAGGAGAACTGGCTTTGCTTGACACATACAAATTTACATCCTACATATCACCACTAATTGGCACTGCAGTCATCTCAGTTCTCCCTCTCAGCACCTCTAATTCTGCCTCACAAGCTCAGATCCTCCAAACATTGTTATTCGTGGCTTTGTCTTGAAACCCCTTGGTACTGGCTGGGCAAGAGGCATCATACATTGTATGTGAGCCTAAGATACACAGGTTTTTACTATAATTCAAACTATTGTACATTTTGCACCCACTAAAGGGAATTAAATCAGGACCCAGTATAAACCAGCATCTTTACATGCATGTCAGTGGGCTTGAGCAGGCAGATTTCAACAACTTACCATTCTTCAGTATAAAATTGTTCTTTTATCTAGTCATGTTCTTTGGGGCTTTTTATGAACTTGTAGAGTTAGAAATGCTAACAAAGATGCTAGGATTTACAGGAAAGCTTACAATTATTATTAGTCACTTTATAAGTGTTTAATTATGATTAACCTTCAAACCACACTTCCAGTATTTCTGTAATATATATAATGCCTCGTTTCTGAGCTGCTGGTATAATGGAATGGTTGAAACACATTTGTAATAATCTGCATCGCTGCTGTCACTTTGGAGGGTCATGATAAACCGTTGCTGTCTGTGCACACATGCAGGCACATGCCAGAAACAGTTATCACCATGGAGCTGCCTAATTGAGTCGAGCTGTTTTGCTTTATTACACAGAATTTAATATGAGCACTGCAAAATTTACTGATGCAATGTGATAGAGCAATGGTCTTGTTCTTCCTCAGCTAGTCCCTCAAACACTTCTTAACCTTATTGAACAAAAAGCAGAGATGAAGAACTATGTTCACTTTCAGCTCCTTGAATTATTGGCAAGAAAAATCCATGCACAGATGTATTTGGATTCCGCATCTGATATAATCTTCAGAATCCTAGCACCCCTCTGAATTACAATACATGTGTAATTTGACAGGTTGATTTATCATAACTAGCTGAACTGTCTGCTGTTGAAAAGAAATTCTCAGAAAAACACCAAAACCAACTAGTGATTAAAAGCATATAGCTGTACCTGTGAATTATTGATATTTCCTTTCAGATAATGACCATAACATCCACTAAACATTCTTTTTAAACTTGTTTTATGTAATTTTTAGAAAGCATACCATCTGAAGATGTGAAGATTCAGGTTTTCTGTCTTCCACATTTGTCTGAGCTTCCCTTTCATTTTCAACCATAAGACCACAGTGGGATGAAAAAGGAAGTGAAATAGCTGTTCTCTAGCCCTTCTAAACCCTCTGCACATCTTCAAAAGGAATGACTGAAAGAAAATGCAGGAAAAAAAGGAATTAAGGAATCAGTTACTTCTTTGAAACATGACATAAAAATGGTTTCAGAATACTTTGAATTTTCTGACAAGATAATTTTTCATTTTTAACCAGTTCTTAGAAATTACTTATTTCTCCCTTATTTGATTTCTGTTCACTGATTCACTGGAAAAGCTATAAAAATGTTTGCAAAAACATCAAGGAATACTGAAGAGCAATCATGAGTTTGGGGAGAGAAATCACAGAATACGAGGTTGGAAGGGACCTCAAGGATCAAGTGGTCCAATCTTTGTTGGCAAAGCATAGCCTAGACTAGGTGCCCCAGCACCCTGTCCAGGTGCTTCATAAAAGTATCCAGCATAATGCATTGGTTACTTAGTGTAGAGGATTAATGATTGGTCAGGCTCCTGGTGACTTATGTTTACAAAGTACCTGATTATTCCTCTTTCCTCCTTTCTATTTTTTTTAAAGCTTTATAGATAGATTTCCTTAAAAATGTCATATAAGAGTTAACAAAACCACAATCATAATTTAAAGTTCACAACTCAACAAAAGCTTAAGAGTACAATAAAGTGAAAGAGAAGATCACCATGGAAGTTGTCAAAATATCCTATATGTAACCAGGACTGTGAAGATTTGAGAGGTCCCTTTGCATGCACTGCTATATGGACAATGAAACAACTGCTGAAACAGGGAAGCAATAGGGAATGAGGAGGAGATAGTTTTAGATAAGCAGGCACAAAGAGAGTTTACAATAAAACATGTAGTGCTGTCCTGTATAGGTCAGAAGATGACAGTGGTAGCTTTGCTTATGATGAACAGAAATACTGTGAGTCCTCTGAAACGTCGCAGGCAAAAGGAAGAGATTCCCTGCTCAGGCAATTTATATTTCTACTTCCCTATCTCCATTCAGTGTTACGTTCTAGCAGAGGGCAACTTTGGTGATAACTAACACACTTCATTGATGGCTTTCCCTTGAACTGGTACTTGAAGTGCCAGAACACAGGCAGCTGTCTAGCACAAATGTTTCCAATACCCAATGTTAATTTTCATATATGAGTTATGATGAATTTTCAAAGCAAAATCCTTGAATCCAATATTCAATGTAGATTTGGAGGCTGTGCTAATACCTGCTGGTTTATGTCTCCTATCAAGAAAAAACATCTCTGAAGCTGGTTATGCTTCAGAAAATGAAGAAAACTTGATTCAGCTCCATCAGGTGTCAGTGCTTCCATGGATTTCCCGTGGTGATAAAGCATGTTGGAAGTGGATATAAGGAACCATCACTCTGCCTCTGCTTGAGCAGTACTGGAAATGACTTTGGCTTCTGTCTCTTAATTGTGTGTTATTCAGAATGTCTGAAAAAACTGAATATGATCAACCAAGTGAAGGAATTTATTAAATTAGTAGATGAAAAATTCATGTGTGTGTAGTGAATTAAGTTATATTGCCAATAACCAAAATCTATTTCCTGCAAATTCAAGAATAATCTAAGATTCCTGTAAAAGACAACAAAAACACAAGTCAAAAAAAGACTACTCTCTGCCACAACCACAATTATCTGTCTTACAAAAGTGTGATTTAAAAGCTCTTGACTCAACAATGAATTCCTCTCCTGTGTATAATGCCACTCTCTTTAAACAGGAGGTGTTCCAGGAGAAACAGGGTGTAGAAAATAAAATCAGAGAGTATTTAAGTAAAACAAAAAGAAAATCACGGTGGGGATACTTGGGTCCAGATCATAGATCCACAGTGCACAGAACAAATATAAAAGGTACGGTACCTACTACAGTGGTCTTACAACAGAGACAAATGCTGAATTGGAAAAGGGTGCAGCACTAGAGCACAAACAGTTAAGGAAAAATTACATCATCATGAAAACCCCAGCTAAAAATTAGTTAGCATTTGTGTTAGACCGTTGTCTTGTTCTGTGGCCTGAGGTGGAACTAAAGTGCTGCCTTTAGGTCAGGTTTAAATTGCGCGCTTATTTATTTCATAGCAAGGAAGGGCATTTACCCAAAGGTCCAGATATGTCTGTTGTGAGCTTCAACAATGAAAATGAAGTTGAATTCAGTTACTTCTGTGGCAGTCAGTCAATAAACTTCCCTCCCTCGATATGTATGAGTACTAAACATTCTGCACCCTCAAAGCTTTCAATATTAAGCTGATAAAGACAAAATATAACACGACTGTTCCCCTTATTTGTTAGTGGGTTTGCAATTATTCCTGGGTCTCCAAGGACACAGACTGATAGATGATGTTTCAGGGAAACAAAATACAAGTTTTGCTACTCTCAGCACCTTTTTGCATAATAAGGAGACAGGGCAGAGGGAGCTCAAATACAAGCCACAAGGTTTGCCTCTAGGCTGCTCTGCAGGAAACCTAAGCCCATAATGATTACAGTGTTTGTTACTGGAAAAATGGGAGAGAGTAATTAGAACGATGCTCTTAAAATCACCGTCTCTTTGTAATATACGCTTTCTAATTTAGTTTGGCAAAAGTGGCTTGTAGCAGTGTGAGTACATATTAAAGAAGTAGCAATTAGGAAACTAAACAGCCATGATGACAGCTTTTTAGTAAATGCTTTAGCTTTTAATTTTGAAATGGCAGGTCCCACTGAGAGCAATATTCTAGAACTGTAATTTTGTAGAATGTGACAATGTGTTCTTGGCAATTAATTAAAAATTTCTCTCCTTTTTTTTCCTGAGGACACATAGGGTAATGGTCGCCCGTTTGTGGAGTTCTCCATGTGATTAACACCACTGTCTCCAAAACAGTTTGCAACATGTCAAGTACAAATTGAAGGTTCTGTTTGGCTTTTGTCTACTGTCACTTTGCAGAATGGGAACTTGAAGTATCCTCCAGCTGCCATGGCAAGAGGCCCTGGGCTGGGTTTAACTGCACGGTACTGCTGAAGTCCCTGGCAAGCTCCCTCTGACTATGCCAGCTTGTGCTCTTCAAAGCTATGACACGTCTTTCTTATTTTCCCCAGGTAACTTGAAAGCATCAAAAAAACCCAAACCCACCCCCACCCCAAAATAACACCTCTTTTTTTGGCAAAATCTTGACTGAACATGGGTCTGGTGAGCTTGGGAGGGCACCAGAAGGAAGGAACAATTGAATCTGCTCTTGGCTCCATCCTGCTCTTGGTTTGGCCTTGGGCACACTCATTAATTTTACCCTGCTACTAACTTTCGCAGCACAATATGCAAAATGCATTATTACAGTACTTGGCTGTGCAGGTCATTGGTAATCAGGGCATTTTAAGTTCACTTTGGGTTTCTACAAATGGTTCGTAGGGGAAATGTGAATTTCAGTTTCACCTTAGACCGGACTTTTAACTTTGAAAATCGACAAGTAGTTGCATTAAAAGGTTTCTACTCTTTTCCCCCTCTTTCTGAGCTAGCAGTAAGGGTTTTAACCATCTGTTTGACAGAAATCCATTAACACAATATTATCATATCAAAACAGCAATGCCAGAGGCACTGATACGCACCGGGTCATGGTGAATAAACACTCCTGTCCTTGTAGCACAGTTCCTGCAGCACTGAAGAGGCACATTCACTGCTGCTGCCTTGTCATCAGGGGACCCAAATGCAACTTGTAGGCCTAGAGAAACATCATAAAACATGAGATGACCCTCCTTAAACTACAGTGCCTCTACTTCACAAAATAACAGGATTTCTAGAAAACAGCAATGACTTTTCTTCCCTCTGTTTGCTAGTACATTAGTAGCTATTCCTGGCCTGGAGCCAGCATGGCACTTACATAGATAAATTCAAGCATTTGAGTGGTTCCATTAAACTTGATGGGGATACTCAAGCTACATGAGTAGTTAGAGTCCATCCGGGACATGGCCTGCAGAGAGGAGTGGGCTGCCATGACATTTTATTAGGCATATTTAGTAAGTACATGGAGTGTGGGAAGAAACACCTTAGTATTCAGAAACACCTCTAAAAGAGAAACAGAGGCCACTAAGCTGAAGAAGAAATGGGAAGGGGAAACTCAGTCAGATTCGGGAATAAATGTTTTCAGACTTGCTGTTCTGATATATGGACCAGGATGAAGCTAACTAGAGAACAGAGAAATCCATTTTAGGAACTACCAGGAAGCTTATTTGCCAAAAGTAAATATCATATTTGCCAAAAGTAATACTTATAGACCTTTCATCACTCTGGCCTATCATCATACCCACTTGATGGTAAATATATTTACCTCTAGTGTTTTTTACTACTTAACTGAGCTAAAGTGCTCCTACTGCTCTCGCTTGGCTTCCTCGATAAATGCAATGGAGAAAATCTTATAATTGCTTTTTTTATCTAATGTACTAAGAGATTATTTCCCTTTCTGCTATTAGAATGGATGTCCAGATGATCTGAATTGCTGGAAATGATAAAAATGTAGTCTCTATATAATTTTCAACAATTGCCTATAATCCCAATAAATAAACTGTAGAATTGGAAAAATAAGATTAAGACCTAGGAGACTAACCAATATATTTCTACTTTTTTTTTCCTACTTTTACCATGATGTTTGTAAATGATTTGTTGCAATGTTAGAAATGAAAGTTCAGCTTTAAATATAAAAAAGAACCAGTGCTGGAGTTTCCAGCAACAATGCAGTACATTTCATGTATGAAAAATGCCAGTTCATGCTGTAGCATTTCTCCTTTGCTGTCCCATCTACTACAGTAAACTGATATGTATTCCTATAGCAAACTCCCTAGAATCACTGGAATGAGCTATTTCACCACCAGTGCAAAGTATCCAACACAATTATTAAACAGTATTTGGTACCATATATTACACATGTTGTTAACAGATGGAGAAATAAAACCTTTAAAACATAAAATGAAACCTGGTAAAATGATTGATAATAATGACATTGATTAAACGTGCAACAGTAAAAGAACCCCAAAATTAACGCAAACCTACTTAATAATAGTATTATTCATATATTGATTCTCCTGTTTCAGATTTAAGTGTTAACTGGGAAGAAGAAGATCTCTATGTAGATGTAAGATTAAGCAGGTTTTTCCCTATATATGAAAAAAGTAAGCAATGCAATCAACAAAATATAACTGATTCCGAAAAAACTCTCTACTATATTACAACTACAGACCAATAAAACACATCTGAAAGCTTTATCTACTTCAGAAGTAAATTGGAGCTGAGTTTGACTTTTTGTTTTTAATATCTCCTCTAGGCAATGCTGGAGAAGTGTTCTGATAACATACTGCAAAACTTGTTTAAATTTTCCCAACTTGATAAACACTTAAACACACAATTCAGAAGTAGCAGTTAAATGTGGAAAAGGTAGCTGGCACTGCTTACCACCAAGAAAAGAAAAGGAAAGGAAAGGAAAGAATGAGATAGAGTGTTATAGATCTTTGTTTCCTATGCCTCGATATGTGGGTTGTATCATGTAAAAATAAATTCATTCCACTATAGAATTTCCAGAGCAAACATTACCTTACTGCTGCTGTATTAAATTTTCTTGAAATAACTGAAATGCAGTCTTAACCCCATTAACTAAAATCCAATACTTGAATTACTCTTTATTTAATTAGCAGATACTCATCAAAAGCCATGTATTGATCAGCAAATGCATGGATATCTGCTCTTTAAATGTTCTGCATCTTTTGTTCTGACTCTCGATGTCTCCCACCACTACTTAGTGAATAATGAATGACTGAAGGACTAAAATTGGATCAGTTCATGAAGATTGTCAGCCGTGTTACATGGCTCTTACTGCTAACAGGAGAGGAACAAGAAACCCACTGAATTCTTAGGCATGATCTCATTAGAATAAATTTTCTTGAAATCTTTGTTCTTAATTTCTGCTCAATAGGTTTCTGATCAGAGTTATCTCTCACTGATAGAAGCATTTACTCTAAAACTTCTCTTTAAGGTAAAACAAATCTGGTGGAAATCAGAGCACTCTGAGCAATCAGAATTTGATGTTGTCTGTGATAAAACAACTGTTCACTGTGACAGTGCATTTCTAAGGGCAATTTAAAGAAACTAGCTAACTCTTTCTTCATTAAGTGCAGTGGATTATGTGTAGCTGGTGCAAGAGGTCCAGTTTTGGACAGCTGCTATATAAGAAAAATCACTTGCAATTTGTGGATCTGAAATTGCACATGTGAGTTTGGAATTAAAGATTGGGTTCTTCTTACAGCATAGATTGAAGAAAAATCTCCTGTTGATTCCTGATTTGTCCCAGGTACAAATTTATGGAGATCAAGAATCACTTACAGCTGTGTGAACACCTGCTTGGCATGTGTCTGCTCTCAGCTACAGCACAAGTAGCGTGTGCTACTGGCCTCTGCGCATTGTTTTGTATGAGTCAGGTTGACAATTTTTCTACTTGGGTCAAAACTTAGAGGTGAAAAAGGCTTTAAGTAAGAGGTTAAGCCAGCCATTTAAAGCAGAGAGTTTGAGCAAATGCTTATTCCTTTATGTTGCAGCAATTCAGGGATGCTTACCCATCTGGTTCTGCTTTTCATCAGGGAAGGCCATTGCAAACAGCTGAGAGACACTGAATTCTTGACATCCTGCAGCTCTTTTGCAAGTGAAAATCTGGCTCTGTTGAAAAGAGCTTATGTGGGATAACAGAAGCTGCAAATCATAAATGTTCACCTTTAAAAAAAAAGAACAAAACAATAACACCAGTACCACCACCCCCCACTGCCCCGAAACAGAAAAACCATTTATTTTTCCCCTGAGAAAAGCTGGAAAAGAAGACTAGCAATAGTTTTAATCCTACTGAATCAACTTTCAGCGTATGTAATACGAATACAAGATATGTTGGGAGAACATCCATATAGCAAAACCCAGTGGGCTAGACTTAAACATCATTTCAATCCAGATATTGAAAAAGGCAAACACCTGTGACAAAAAAATAGCACACAGTCGTATAATGAATTGTGGCATTTTTCTGCAAGAAAGACCAGAGTGAAATTGCATTGACATTTTTTTGCTGGCATTTCCCAACTTTAGCAAAATTATTTTTGCACTCTTTATAATGTTATTGAAATGTAAGGTGCAATTTTGTAGTAATGCCACAGGTATAGAAAATAAGTATTCCAGGGCAAAATAAAAACCTCAGCACATAGGAATGACACCCACATAATTCATCATTACCTTTGCAACTGCTTTAAAACTCTCAGAAACCTTGTACTTTATCTGTCTTCCCCTGCAATTTAGCATCATCTCAACAGCAAGCTCTCCATGGGCCGACAGCTTTGTCAGGCTTTCATGAAATGCTGAAAGGTTCATGCAACCTCTTGTTAACCTATTTTCGTGGTCTCTTTGCCTCCTCACAGAAGTCTCATGGGAAAAACCAGTTGTAAGAAGTATTTAAAATGTAGCAGATATGTGTGAGACCCAAACTGTTGATCCAGAATATGTGAAAAGAGCACAACTTTTTAATCAGAAAATTAAGTTAAACGTGAGGCAAGGATCTTCTGGTGGCTTCTACATCTGGCA
Organism: Bolborhynchus lineola; assembly: GCA_025448015.1. Lineage (NCBI taxonomy): Eukaryota > Metazoa > Chordata > Aves > Psittaciformes > Psittacidae > Bolborhynchus > Bolborhynchus lineola. Next base: position 16,624 of record JAOEHX010069311.1, read on the forward strand.
TCTTCCTCAAAGGTCCAGGGATGCCACTCTCATCCATGCTTCCTTGGATGTATTGTCTCACTGTGGCCACTACCTAGAGTAATCGAAGATAGCAGAACAGAGCACCACACAGCTCCAAGCTGCTGATATCCTGTTGGAAGGATTTTCCTGATGGCTTTACTTGGCCTACCACATCCCAAGATCTAAAGAAATCTATGGTTGTATGTATTTTAATATCATTAAGATGGAGGAGATTAATTTTACTTTGGACCCTATTGTCACTTGGCAGAAAATTAGTGCCTAGAAGAAAACAAGTACACGTGGTTTCAGATGTACTTCTGCTGACATAGGTGAAAGAAACAGCATTGTTTATTTTTTCTAGGACTAAAAATGCCTACGAAGCTTCCAAGGCACTTGAAGAGCTGTACAAAATATTAAGAAATTCAGGGAAGCTCAGTCTATCTGTCTTTACATACGGTAAATCAAGCAGCATTTATTGATAGGGAAGGGCTTGAAAACACAAGAAATGGAATATACCCTCGGCAATCCATGTTGCTCGAACTGTAATACTCATCGCATGCAGGCACAGAGATTACCACTATTTGTGAAAGAACTAGATGAATAAATGGATAACCTGAACTTCAAATATGAAAGGAATACAAAAGATGCAAATCACTGAGATTAAGAACATTAATTAGTAGCTGGTTGCTAGAGAGTAGGAAAATATACTCCAAAGAAACAGATAATTTTCCTGAGTGGAGCTGTTTCATCTCTCTGTGAAATATTATCATTGGCCTCTACTGAATACAAGATCTTGAATTAAATGAGTGCTTGATGGGATGCAGGATTGCTCACTGTCACACCTGTGCATATGTTTGACCAAAGGATACTGGAAGCTGAAAGTAAACCATTTAACAGGGAGCCCTTGCTGTGTATTCTAAATGCAGTGTAGTTAATACCATCTATTCATCCTGACTAAGCTTTTCTGATTTCGGCTCTGAGCATCACTATTGCCTAGGAATAAAGACCAGACTATCTGCTGGAAAAGCTAATCCAAGGGTGGATGCTTGCTTGTAAATAAATCTAGATGCCAGCCTAATACTGCCATGAGTCACAGAGGATAGAGCTTCTTACAGTATTTGTTATTTAAGAGACTACAAGGACTAAAAAAGATTGTAAGTTGTGTTTGATATGAAAAAAGATCACAAACAAACCATGCTGAGCCTGTTTTGCAAACAAGCTGAATTTATGAGGATGAAAGGCAAGTCAGAAAAAGGTCATGCCTATTAATTTCAATCCTTATGCAAAACAAGCATATTCTATACATGCCTAATAAGATTTGTGGCACTTGGGTAAATACATTTGTATCCCTTTAATGCTATTAATAGTATCTATGCTCTGCATTGCTAAGAATATTTCAAGTGGTGTCTTTTGCAATTCTCGTGTACTTCAGCTAAATGCAGGCATGACACTCTAAGCCTATAATTTACTATTTCCATCACATTAGCATCTTCTCACTTGGTGAAATCTTTTATTCTTTGAAAGCTCTGTTGATAGAATTGAACAGTTTTGTGCTTTCTAGTATGATTTTTTATCTTGACATCATAATAATCTGGCAATGTCTTGTGATGTTTGTCAGTGCACAATGAGAACTGAATGGGCAAGAATTGAGAGGAGCGGGACTTCCCCATCCCATTAGCACTGCTCTTTGTAGCTCATGCCCTCAGCCACATGGTGGAAAGGTGCTCTTCTCATCCCACTGACATCCATCTTCACATCATGTCTATATTCAGCCCCACAATGAAAAATATTTCCTTTTTGTACAGAAGAAAAAAGTCTTCTTTCATCTCAGAATAAAATCAAGTCCCTTGTAAGCTTCTCTGTGAATGCAAAAAGAAGAGAAAGCCCAGCACAGGAAGTCTACTATCAGCATGCTCACCTAAAAAGCATGGAAACCAGGGTTCAACTTTCATGTCAGTCACAAAGAAAGGATAATGTCTGTCCACCAAATGCAGAATATTTTTCTTCCGTATTTCCTCACTGGTTCTGGCAAGAAATTGACCCTGGATCTAAGATAACTTGTTAGACAGAGATAAATAGAGTTTCATGCCTGTGGCAGTGGGGAAGCTGTGGGAGAAGGAAGAGACAAGCATAGGGGCTCCTGAATCTATAAGGTAACAGAGTTTGTCAAATAACTTCAGGGCTTCTTACCATGTTGTGATTAGTGAAGGCACCACAGCAGGGTCCTGCTGGGCAATGGAATAAAGAATGTGGTGATGTGAGAAACATAAATAATTTATAAGGGCTGTGTAGTAGCTCTGTGCCATGAGAAGCTCTTTGACTTCTGTTGAATATAGCAAGGCATAGATTTGTCATCTCACTTTCACTGACAAGTTCATTGCTGATGAGTGTCTGCTCAGCAGAAAAGCAAGAGTTTGTATTACAGGATGGAAGATACTGGATACAGTCATGTTGGAAGGAATTCAAAGCTAAAATTAAAAGGTAATTAAGAATGGTTGTACAACACTAATCTTTACAGTGGGAATGGATGAGTCAATTTTCATTAGTTTTATTTAAGCTTCATGTTAAATGTTAATGTCTACTTTGCCTGTGTCAGTATTCAGTAGTGAAGACAATATCAGTAAATGAAGGTGAAATAAGAGCTTAGGCAGTTGCTGATGGACTATATATCGATGCTGCAGACAACATACACAATGTAATGGATGTTTTGTGGCTTGAGTACTTAATTGTTAGCATGGGAGGGAGGAGCTGAATGAAGCACTGAAAAGAAAATTTGAACACTAATTGCAAAACTCCCCGCCATAATGGTATCAGCAACAATCTTCTATCTTAGTTTACTAAACGCCAAGAACATATTCATTAATTAGGAATCTGATCCTACTAGTGGTACAATCAAAGAGCAATTTTACTTGTGTGAGTACATCCACTAACTTCAAAGTCTTATCTTCCTATGCTTGCAGAATTGCATATCAGATGCAATATACAAATCTGAGTACAATACCCTAGTCCCATAAAAGCATTCCTTACCAGTGTCCTGAAAACAGCCTCTCTACATCAAAACCAACTTAGTTCTGCTGAAGAAAAATCTGTACACATTTGTATCCAGAACTTTTTATCTTAGTATCTCATCTCATACAGAATTATTCAGAATGAGCTTGCAACTATTTACAGGTTCAGGTCTGGAGGCAGGGATAGGAATTTGTAAGACTGTAACTGGTGTGAGTCTAATTATAAATTCAAAGGTGTTATGAATTAATCATTAATATGTTTGTGTTTTTTTATCTTTATCAATTGGTACAGGTGGAAGTGCCTGTCCCACGAGTGAAACAATCAGCTTTCCCAGAGATGACTTACCTTTCACAATCACACAACCACATAAGCTGCAACCATATTAGTTCGTGCTGCATAGACCTACTCGGTGGTGCACATATTTACACATATTTTTAAGTTCTTCTGAAGTAAATGCAAATACAGACAGGAAAGTATAATCTAATAGCCCATTTATGAATGAATATCTGTTGCTCATGTCTCATCAAGACACACATGCCCTAAACATGGCTGTTGAGATTGTTGCTGATTGGGATCTACAGAAGGGGTCAAATTTGCAAGAGAAAAAGTTCTCTCATTGGAGATACTATACATGTTGCTGCTAGTACCGGTGCTTTGATTTGTGCCTCTGGTTCATTTTCTAATGATACATTTTGTGACTGCAGTTTGTTCTCAAAGAGATCATGTCAGATCTACATTAGGCAGAACTGAAAATGCATCCTCAGTTACACTGTCATGCACTCTGTGATGTGCACCTTCTTAACAGCATTCCTCAAGATTTCATTAGTAATAGTGTTTGACACTGTTGTGAATACATAAATCCTAGAGCCAAGGCTGTAAAGAATATTAGATATGAAATACAGGTACTCTTTCCAACCCCAGCCTTTGTGCAAGGATTAGTTCCCAGGAAGCATACCTCCATCCTTGGTTTTGTTAGACTGGCTACCTCACTGCTAACAAAGTTCACAGGAGAGGAACAGGACATATTGTGGCATACAGATTTTGGCTGCGGGAGAGAGGTCTGATGAAGATCTTGGGGGTCATGGTACCTGCCAGCTTGGGAGTTTTAGTTAAGGCCTCTGTGCCTTGCTTTACCCAAATGAAGAATTAGCATTTGCACTAAGATGGTCTTTTTTATTAAATCAATGAACCTCTAAGATAGGATTTATCATGACCACTCTTCTATAATAGAATTAATTCAATAGGTTGTGCTTCACTGAAAAATAATTTTTCAAGGGGAAAAAGACCATCTTAATTACATTCATTTCAAGTTTTCTCTGGAGTGTTTTGGATCTCTTGGTCTCACTGCTATGCTGGGTTTCTACCCTCCCCAGC
>JAOEHX010069313.1:0-15999 GCA_025448015.1 Bolborhynchus lineola
TCAACCTGTGGGAGTTGCATTCTTTCGATTCTCCATGTAGCAAACTGCATGGCTGATTTACAGCCTAAACCACGACACAAACTTAACCCATACTTCTAGTGAATACTGCTAATATCACTCCATAGTTATTAGAGATTGTCATTTCTTCTTGTTTTTCCATGGGAAACAGGGTGATAGAGGAAAGCTACATCGTATGACTATCACATACACACTGAGTAGTGCACAGAAAAGGCATATGAAAGCAGTCTGAATTTGGCTGAAGATGAAGTGCTGCTGCTGTTACAGTTTACAGGGAGAGGGGCAATTATTTTACAAACACAATGCTTTAATGCAAATTCTATTCAATGACTTTAACCAAAAGGACCATTCAGCAAAGATGCCCATTGTAAATATTGCACTGAGCCTGCAGCAAGCTCCTACTTTCTCTAGTTTGCACTGTGGCAGGGCTATGCGGAAGAGGTGCAGGATATTTCTCTGAATGTAGTTATAAGGCCAGGGAAAGCTTTTGGGGGTTTGGCTTTTTGGTGAAGTACCACAAACGAATTTTCTCAAATATTACATCACTGGAAAGTTCTTCAGAGACTAAGGTTTCTCATCAAACTTAGACATGAAATAAAGTCCTGTGTACACAGGCAGGGAAATCAATGCTCTCTTAATAGCAGAAAAGTACACCGAGGCACACGTTGCAGACCAGACATTATCTGCTGAGCCAAAAGCATGCTTGAGTTACACTTTCTGCCTTTTCTTGGGTGGAGAAGGAGAGATTCTAGAATTATTTTACTTATTTATGATTTTTATTTGGTGTTAAGGTATCTCCCTCTCTTTCTCTCCCATACTCAAAGTAGCCCAACAGCCTCAGAGTTCCAATTATATTTTGCTGCGCAGTGTTATAGGATCCACAGGGAGCTCTGCAGCAGTGCCAGGATCCACAAGGAAAACATAAAATACCACAGACTGATTTGGTTAGGATCACCTTGTGGAAAATGAGAAGAAACCATTGATGAGATTTACAACTGCTTACCAAACTTGGATACCAATTCCCTTTTCAAACAGCAGGAAATTGAGCATCCCAACCTCTAAGACAAATCTTGCCAGTCCCAACCCATACTTTCCATAGCATGAGAGCATCAGCTTGCTCAATACCATACGTTACCATGAATTGGTCATTGTTCTACTTTGGTATGATCCAATTCTCTAATACCATAAACTATCATGCACTTTAATGAGCATAAGAACTGCTGAACCCTTGGTAGTGGTTTGCACATTGATTCTCTAATAGAGAAATTGCCTCATATATGCTCTGGAAATATCCGCTCTACCTCTAGTCTCTAAGAAGGGATGAGTTCAGACCACCTTTCCCTCTCTGTGGACAAACCTTGACACAGCCATCTATTCTCATTAAATCTGTAGAAATTTAATATTCTTGAGAGTCTTCTCTGACAGACTGGGTTTAAACAGTGACTGACAGAACAGTTGTGTAAGATTTTTATCATCTAGAGACAAGGCTAGAACTATATTCCTGAAAACACATCTTTAGTCCTACCCAAGCTGTGCACTGGGGAATCCAGACTTTGAAGCGGCATCTACAACACCTGCACTCATCTAGTGAGGGTAAGGACCAAGCAGTCTAGACTGAGATATCTCTACTTCCGTGTCTCTCATTATTTGCTCTATACTGGCACACGGTATAAGTCTCATCCACTCTCCACAGGAGCTTAAAATAGCTTTCCACTGCCATTAAGATACCTTTGACAATATTCCCATTACAAAGCAGACTGCAAAGCACAGCAGTTGTTTTCCTGCTTCTAATGACATCCATGAAGAGGGTGGCATAAGACGTTTCCAAATTATAATAATATCTAAGAGTGAAAAGGATGTAGCACGTACTGGAGTTACTGATGAGGAACACAAGCATCCTTGCTGGAATGAGATAAAAACCATTTTACAGACTCTGTAAAAACTGTAGGAAAGATCACCAAAAATAAAAGTTAGGATTGGCTGAACTGCTGCATATTCTCCTGACAGCTGCTGACAGCTTCAGGAGGGAACCGCACATGGCTGGTGCCAGCTCTGCTGCCAGTGCGCTGCTCCCACAAAAGGTCTCTGTTTGCTAATTTTAGCTCTTCTGAATTACCACTCACACTAGTGCAAACCTGCCTTCTCCAAGGAAGTCTCCAGTCACTGCTGAACCTCTTGGAGTACTGTGTAGGGACAGATCTGATAGTTAAAAAGCCCACGAGGAGCATGCAGCAGCTTTAATCAGCACAAGCATAGAAAAGGCCTGAGAGGACAGAACAGCAAAGTGTGCTGCAGAGACTCACAAACCACTTGTCAGAGAGACACTGAGGAAGAGGATGGAGAAAATGGTGCTCTGCATAAAATTTACAGCAGACTGTGGTGCCTGCTATCTCTCTCACCACTGAATGGGTACAGGATATATCCTAGTTTACAAGGTTTTGCCTTTTCTCCATCACCTCAACTCCTTCTCCCAGGCAGCAGATGCTGGTACAATCAGCATGCAAAAGCTATTTAGCAAAGAGGAACAATGCTGATCTAATCCACAGATTGAGGGCTTGGATAGAGCTCAACGAGCAGAATGCAGCAGTGCAGTTCTACGTGAGACAGGTCAGGGGATGGGATCAGCCTCCAGACCCTGATGGCGCCATCAGGTGTCACTTGGTCCCAGTGGCTCCTGCATTCTCACAGTGGTGATGTGCATGGGGAGGGGGTGTGTTCTGCTGTTTGCTCCAGATTTGGAGAAATCCAAGCAGAATCTCTCCAAGCCCAAACACTGTTGGAAGTGCAGACAGACACTACCCACAGCGTTGCTAACAGAAATACAATGACACAGGGAGTGGCTGAGCAGGGCAAGCACTCATCCTGTGCGGGAAAGCCAGAGATCCGCATCACCTAGCTTGTCCCAGGGAGCCAAGCAGCAACTGAGGCTCCCCCATGAAGACAGCTAGGTTTTTCTCAGCCACTCAGCAAAGCTCAGACCCCTGCGCCATCAGCACCACAGGACACTTTGAGGAGGCTCAGGTGATGCTGCTGCATGGGGTCACCATACCTAAAGGAGGTTGCTGATTCCAGGTCAGCCCCCTTCACCGTGCTTTTGCTGGGAAGCACTGACATAGCATCTCTACCTCTGCTCAGAGGGTTTTAGGAGCCCTCTGGTCCCTCCTCTCTCACTGAGAAAGAGAGAAGTCAAGTGCAGTGAAGCTGTGGAACTATGGCCCAACAGCAGCAGCCTGTTGTCTTTTTTCTGTGCAGTGCACCTGGGAAGGTGGGGGCTGTGGAGAGAGATTCCACTTGCTGCTACCCTTCTGGCTGCTCTGAACTTGCAGCCCAACTGCACTCCCTGTGATGAGGAAGAACAGCCTGCAACTGCTACTGTAGGGCAGGGCTGGAGCAAGAAAGGCCACACCAGTAAAACCGAAAGGCACTGGACCTGAACTGGGTACAGACACTTGATTTGCTGGCTGGGAAGAACATAAAGTAAAAGAGTGACCTTTTATTTCATGGCATCTGTCCCCCCTTCTGAGCCGTTTCTGCTGACTCCACTGAAGAAGGCATGACTAAGTTCTCACTGGGCTGGAAAAGCAGCATGGTACTGGAAAAAGGAGCATCTCTTCCAGACCTGTGCATTTTCTTTGTGCATAAAACTTGGCCTGTAGGGCTACCTCTGCAATCCTAAATCTTAAAATGAGTAACCCACTTTAGAATCTTTATATTAGAGAAGTTAGATGAACCAGAAAGAACCCAATATGACTGAAATCTCAGCATGAGTCTGCGTGGTTGGTAGTAAGAGAAAACTGGACGCCCTTCTCTTCCCTGTAGAAAAGAACAATTGCCTTGGAAATAATTCAGACACAGTAAATGAGGGATTCCTTCATATTAAACATTTTCAACTGCAGATTTATATTCTAAAATTAAGCAGATATTGAGTGTTGAATAGAACTCTTAAAAATATAATGGCAAGTTGAAATCCTAGTTTCTCTGCATGAGGCAGTCAGTAATTTCACTTATTTATTGCAATACAATTAATAGATAATAAAATGGAGCAAGCTGCTACTTAAGAATATAGAAATATTGAAGAAGTCAGTGTGAAAAAAATACAGCAACAGCTTTTCAGGTCTTCCAAAAATGGTGCACATATTTTTGGATACAAGACAGACAACCTACAAAGGGACTTGCAAAGTATTTTATGTCCTTTAAGGAATTTCTTTCAAATAAAGAATTTAGTCTTGAAATAACATCAACCTTCATTTCATTTGTTTATTTGAGTCCCTGAACTCAGGTTCTGAAACAAGACAATCAAATCTGCATGAGTTTGTCTAGATATTAACATCACATTACTCTGATTTGCCTCCATTTTACAATAGAGAGATACTTCTGCTTGACCAAGTAAAATATATTGATGATCACTAGTAGAGCTGATGTGCAGAGCCCAGCTTACCCTGCCTTTTATTAGTCTTTAGAAGAAAACGGCTACATGAGCTGTACAATTCACAGTCCATTAACTACAAAGCTGTATCATGCTATTTGTGTTGTCCATCACAAAACCAGTCTGAAAACACTTATACTGTTATCCAGCTGGAAGGCAGAATAGCAGCCAACTCAGCTGGAACCAGTCTGAGAGAGCACACAGCTTCTGTGGAGGGGACAGGACTAGATGTTTGCTTTAGGTCCAGAGCTGTGCAAGATTGGTCCATACACTATGCAGGAAAAGAGCAACAGGGAATGAAAGCAGGAAGTACTTTGGAAACTGGAAAGCCCCCATTTACCTCAGGTTTCAGCTAATTTAAAAAAAAAATAATAAATAAATAAATCCAGGGATTAAAACTAAACAAACATGAGAAATGAGAATCATGCACCTATTGAAAAAATGACCCAAACAAACCAAACATAGATTTACACAAAACTGTGCTGCAAGAGCTGGAGGGGCTTTTGTTTTCAGTCCTCTGCTGCAACACAAATACCTGGCTCATTCCTGATACACCTCCTAACAGCATCTCCAAGATGGAAATGTTACAGAAACCTGCTTCATTTTGCCACTTTATGATTTCAAGCCTTTTTGCCCCATTTGCCATGTACACTGAGATCAAACTGCTTCCTTTACCTCAGTCTTGCATGCTTGGATTTAATCACATAACTTTTTCTTTCCGTGTCTTAACATAAGCATCCCCAACACTATCAATCTTTGCCCATGACTGCTGCTTCCAAGGCTCTGATGGCTCTCTCTGCTCCCTCTGTACTTCTAGAAAGTCCACATTTTCTACCAGGTTCTGGTAAATGGGAGCCTGCTAGGCTGGCAGCTGTAGACACTTACTGCAGAATTTTAAAGTCAATTACAGCCACTGTCCACTTATCTAGGAATGAAATGTCTCAACAGATTGTTAGCAGATTGTTACCACAGCAGGAAAATCAGAGACCCTCTTTTGAAGAGTGGATCTCCACAAGAGGTGAACACGTAACTTGGTCCTGAGGTGTTCAGTAAACGGACACAGTAAGCAAAGCAGTGATGTGGTCAGACACCTTTTAGCAGGACAAGGTGAAACCACCATTTCTACAGAAGTCCCCCAGTCCTTAACAGATGTTGATGATAACATCACGTACTAATACCATGTAAAATGTTGGCTGGATCTGAACTGTCTATTTAGTGGTAAAGTGCTCTTAAATTCCCTAACATTCATGTGAGTTATATACTCCTAATGAGCTATTTTCTCCAAAAGGCACGTTTCATTTAAAAAAAAAAAAGAAATATCTGAAGAAAATACTAAACCTCCATTAGCCTCACCAGCTTTGCTTCATTTTTTACTGTGGCATTTTGATACAAGTGTATGGTGGAATAATTATCTTATAGACGGCATTAGATATTTAGTAACTAAAAATAGTATGAAGTCCCTGGTGTTATTTTTAAAATACATAATTATTTTTGTAGATCTACAACAGCCTCCAGAAAAAAGTGATCCTCAAAAGCTTTTTTTAATTTTAATTTGTGCGAGGATCATGTAAGAGAAAGTGGAGCCCTAGGGTTTAATTCCTATCAATCATCAAGATGAGTTTCACACTACTCCTGTCTGGAGAAGCTAATATACACAATACCACAGGTCATCAGAGAGAAGCTTAAAATAAATCCAAGAGTGGGTGAGTATTGCTACATTTTGCCATCCCCTGTATTGTTCTTCTATTTTTATAAAGCTCCAATTACTGAACTAATTATTAGAGACACTGAAGTTATTTTACTGATCCTCATCTTTCATCAAACTCAGGCAGCTCTGAATAGCTGTTCAAACAAACAGGGCTGTCTCTTGGAAACATTTTACTGCTGTTATGGGCCCTGGATGTCCCCCAGAACAGGGAATTATTTGGGCAGGTTTTTAAACAGAGAACAAATAAAAAAGTAGATGTCTTTAAAAATACAGGCCTCTGAGGCATCTCAGGTTTCCCCCTCTGCAGCGAGCACAGGAGACTGCTTATCTTGGCTCCAAAACAGATTGATGTCTTCAGCTGGAAGATTCACTATAGCTGACAGAGAACATTTCCTTCATTGTATTGCTTCACCATGCGAGAAGATAACTCAGGCTAATAATATTCTGTCTCCTTTTTATCCTCATATAGCCTATGCATAACTTAATTCTTAATTCCAAAGGACTCACAGAGCAGACTGGCCTGGTGCTAGTTTCATTTACACACATACAAATCAAAACTCGAGTCTATCGGAATCGATGGTACTGCAGTGATGTTAAAAAATAACATCCTTAGTGAGGCCAGAAAATTCCCCCTCAGCTTCCCTGATGATAAACACTGTGTTATCCGAGATTAAGTCACGCCCTCCAAATTTCTAAACATCACTTCCTATTTAAATTTGCATATAAATAGGAACTATCCTGATTTACAAGAAATACAGCTTCACCTATCCAGAAAGCATTAGCATAAATGTAAAACAAGCAGAAAATGACGAAGTGATAGGAACCTGGCATCTGTAGCAATTATCTTTATATCCAATGAATTTCATCTTTGTTTCTTAGTAACTAATTATAGTGGGACTGTTTGAAGAAAAGGACCTTGTGATATGCCTGGAAGCACCGAACCAGGACCACATTTGTCCACAGTGTCAGATACCCACTTGCAACCTTCTCCTAGAACCCAAGACTGCAGGATCAGGCTTTTCAACCTTCCAGGAGCCCAACATCACTCCAGGTAGTATGGACTGCAAGGTTACCATTTTGGGAGATGAACAAGGCACATTCCCAAATCTGGTATCTTTACCACTAGGTGGGAAACCTCAGCCATGCAGGAAACCCCACTGACTGCAGACACCTGCCTGACCATGACTCTCAGCTTCATGAAAGCACTCACTGTTCTGCTCTAACTCAAACACACATTGCTGCTTGCTTTCAGAAAACCCACATTATTATTCCGGTTTTGAAGAATAAATTGCAGAAAGTTGAATCAGAAACTTTGAAAACTGCTAGCAAGACCCTGGTTTCACTTACACTAATCTATCATCATATTTCATCACCAATCTCATACCTGCTCAAAGCTCCCAGCATTGCACCACCTCTGCCACTTCCATTAAGATATAAAACAAGGGTTAAGTGATAGATAGTATCAGTGTGGATAGCAATCTGTCTCACTCAGGAACCACTGACTGGGAATAAAGAGAGAATTACTATACTGGTGTCAATATGATAAATTACAGTCTCTTTTTTCCTAAGGAAGAATTTCCAGTTTTTTAACCAGCACAGAAAACTCTCCCCCTGTCAACACTCTGAACATCAGAGCAGTTTCTCCTAACATCTTATTCAGAGTCCCTGCTAATGAAACTGCTTATTTTGGTGGATGGCTGATGTAGTTATTCATTACACCACTCATCTTGGAACAAGTATGAAAGAGGAGCCAACTGGGGCATTCAAACTGTGCCTTCCATATATTTGTTTCCAAAAAGTAAATGGGTTTTGAAAATGCTGCCAGTTGCCCTTGTTGAAGTGAACAAAATGTTTAGGGAAAATGAGTTTTCAGTGTTTCCTCACACCGCACAGGTCACACAATCCCACACACCAAACCCACAAAGTCTGTGGTCATATTTCTCTCCTACAGCAGTGAGTTCACAGCTGTGGCACCACACAAAGCAGGACTTGGAGGAACCTAAAGAAGTCACCTCCTGATTCATCATCCCCTCTGTCTAATATTTATACCCATGCCAGAGGTTTGACTATAGAGTTGTGGAGGAATATAAGAAGAAATCGAATGACTTACTATAAGACTACTGGGAGTCCATTACAGATCTCTTCCTTACGTTCCCCTGCTTTGGTGTAACATTTTTGTTTCTTGTTCCAGCCCTATGACTCTTTTTGCAGGGTCACAACATGCTTTCGAAGACCTTTGTCACTCTTCTCTAGGCCAAGCCACCTTTACCCTTTTAATCCTACCCTTTTAGGGTACTTTTTCTAGACTTCTGTTCACTCGTGCTGCTTTTTGCTCCACACACCTCCATGAATAGTATCCCAAACAGGAGACAGTACTCTGGTCAATGTCTCCACAGAACCCATCTGCAAGGAGCCTTGAGAAACTGGTGAAAGTGCCTCATGCATAGTCAGTCTCACAGGGCTTGGCATATTTTCATGATGGGAGGTTGTGCTGTATAGTAAGGAATGTTCTCTGGTATAACCGGAGATGTCTATCAAAAGCTTCAAACACCAGACAGAACAAGGCTTTGCAGTAGGGACCTGGAGGGGGAATTTTTTTCTAGTGTTTCTAGAGAGACAAGCAACTGGGTATTGCATTAGCTCCTTCAGCATGCTCCTTTGTCCGCCAGCTTCCTCATCATCAAAGAAAATCATTGCTGGACTGATTCAGAATGAGGCAACTAAAAGCAGCATCAAAGATTGAGCTAATGGATTTATTTGTGTAGGTGCAGAAAAAAATGGCTTTTTCTTGCAATTGCTGCCACTTCCATGAGGGAAGAGCAATTAATAGAGAAGGCTGACATGTTAGAAGGTAATTTTTACAACTGCTTGCAACCCCAGACAGTGGTATATTTGTGACCATGCAAAATAAAGATAAGATAGAAGGGAGCAGTTTCATTACTGCAGCAGCCTGATGGGGACTGCCAAGCCCTGGGACACTCACTCCCAGGGAGTGATCTGCTGCTCTCCCAGCCCCACAGCATGCCTGTAATCTCTCTCACAATATGGTTGAAAACAGAGGTGGCTAGAGGGGAAGAAAGGGGAGTGATGGAAAAACCAAACCAATACAGCTTATTAGTAAAACCTCGATGAGCAGAGGTCTAACACAGCAAAAAATGCATTGCCAGAGGACTTGTGACATACAGGAAAGAAGCACTAGCAGATCTGGCACATGCAGCTGTGTTTGCCCCTTGCTCTCTGCAGCCAAGTGATAAGTCTTCAAACAGCCCTCAGCCCTCATCCATACCAAACACGAGACCTTTGTTCTCTGCATAGTGCACATTTAAGGAACTGAGTGGGTTCCGAGACCCTTAGCTCCTGACTTTCAGATGCAGCCAACCCCTTTGCCCTTCAGGTGTTAACTTCACACTCTTTGCAAAATACGAGCACTGTTTATCTGGTCATACCCTAGGCTTAAAATATAAGGAACTCCTGGGCAACATCGAGTGTGCTATTGCAACCCCAAACATCACTTCTCAGCCCCTCACTTGCCCTGGGGTAACATTCACGTCAGTAACTCGTGCAGTGGTTATTGGGTAAGGATACTTGGCAAGCTTGAAAACAGGGAAAGGAAACTAGATGAGGACATACACAGTCTTGTACTCTCAGAGGCATTAAATAGTGGCTAAGAAATACCTACTTGGGCACTGAGCCCTATAAACTGTCTCCTAAAGCTTGCAAAGCTAAACATGCACTGGCAACAGACTTCTCCTCTAGCACCCCTGGGAAATGGATGGGGAGGAGGGACATGGGGACTAATGCTGCAGGAAAAGGTGCTGGTTTACATGCAGAAATTTTGAAACACTTTTCTTTGAAAGCTTCCTCCTTAATCCACCCATGTTCCTTCCTGAGCCTTGAGAGAGCTCTGGGAAGTGCTGGAGCAGAAGATCGTCCTCTTCACATGAGCAAGCTCTCCTCGCCAGCCACTACAGCCCCCCACCCCAGCTCTCCTGAACTTCCCAAAGGCATTAAAAGGCAACAGCACATAGGAGCCTTTCTCCAGCTTGCTATATTTAACTGCAGGCCTCTAAGCACTCTCCTCCTTTCCCACTCCTTTAGAAGAGCCACATGGGGAACAAGAGCTGCTCCTCCTTGCTGCCATGAGCCAGAAGCCTGGGTTTGTTCACACTGCCTCCGCTCTGGTGCTCCTGCCTTGCTGCATGAGAGCATACACAGGAGGAGGAAGGGAACACTTTTGTTCCTTCATCACAAGAACTGAAGGTACTAAATGTTAATACTTGGAAATCAGCAACTGCCAAGAACAAGTTCCCCACCCACCCGTCCACCCTAAGCTTTGAAGTGTTTTCTTTCTGGCTTTACCTTGGCACGCTGGCCAAATAAGTCACAAGTTTCCGAAGGTCTTCCTGCCTTATTCTGTCATGATTGCTGCGGGCTGGGAAGGTCAAGACAGGACCACCTCGTTTATCACGGCCACCTGCGGAAAAGAAAGGATTGTTAGAAAATCAGGCAGGAAGCACATGTCAAAAAACCTATGTGTGGTGAATTGATAAACATAAATTACGGCACATTCAAGAGCCCATGCACTTTCTGTAGCTTTCAGGCTTGCCTCATTGAGGAAGACATGCTTGTATTTGCTGGAGTTCTGAAGTGGGTGAAATGAAAAGATTAAAACCCAAAACGAACAAAAAAGTCCCAACAACAAAGAGACCTGCTAGTAGCATTTCTTCTGACTTTCACCTAATCCCATCAAATCTAGTATCACTGCCAACCCAAGCACGCAATGCTAATGAAATCCTACTGTGGGGATAGTTTGAAACTAGTCAACACCAAGAAAGTGAAACTGTTTTCACTGTTACTCAGCGTACTGCATCGTTCACTGCCACATAACTTACAATGTCCTGCCAGTTAGCAGTCATATCCCCCAGTAATGTTGATGCAGTAAGATGCTCTAATCTATCTGGAAATTAATTAGGAACTGAAAATTTGATTAGGAGTTCATGCCTCCTGTGCTTTCTATTTAGAGTGTTGTTGGCAATTGGAATGTTTTTTGGTTTGTTTGGGTTTGTTGGTTTTTTTTTTTTTTTTTTCTGTAGCTTTCCTGTCTTAAAATTCACTTCTTCCAAACTGACAGTGTATGGCACTTCATCTTTTACAGTAAAAGGTTCAGCCATAAACAAATGACTCTACCCTCAATTATACAATTACAAATACAGGCATGAATACAATCTATTCTACAGCACCTTGTTTTATTCCAAGTTGTGACTAAAGTTTAATAAGCTTGAAACGAATCCAGTGCCTCACTTAATGTTTAGTTCTTTCTTCTCATATTAGCACAGGATTTTTTCAGGAACTGTGTGTAGTTAGATACACGTTTGCATTGTTATCTAGGAAAAAAGTCATAGCAAAACTACAGTTCAAAAAGCTAACACAAAACTGCAAGGTCCTTGCAAATTAGCTGTAAAAATGCAGATGAGTTTGTGCTCTTCAGTGGAAAGCATAAACCCTTTAACAGAAATATAACTTCTGAGAATGGAAAACAGTGTTCTTCTCTGAACTAATTAACCTGGCCAACAAGAAGAAAAAGCTACACAGGGATATACACATCTCCAGTGCTGATCCATACTGCATTTTATCATGCAGAACATAGGACGCCCATGCTCTGTGGGGCCATGACTTCTGTATGGGTCCTAAAAAGCAAAACCCTAATTCAGTAGGAAGAGTCCTAAAAGGCTCTGCTGCAAGAGTAGGATCAATGTGAGAGCACATGTGTACTTGCAAAAACAGTATCCTGGATCAACACAGGGCAAAGAATTGCTCTGGGCAGAATTTAGATCAGGAATCAAGGAACTGCTTCATATGGCAGGAGTTCCTGCAGGTGGACAAGCCAGAAACCAAAATAAGGAGATATATGCATGTACTCCCAAGGTACAGGTTTTCCAGCTGGCCCTGCTTGCAGAACAAAGACAACACTCGCTGATCCAGCTCTCATCTGACAACATACCCCTTGTCCATTTTATTCTGAAACTGTCCATTCAGTTGATGCCATGATAGGTAGAAGATCACCTTCTAGCACAAACTGTCTGTGTCTCCACATGACCAGAGTTACACAGAAGCAGCTAAAAGTAGCAAAGTTATTACTATATGCAATTTTATTTTTTTTTTTTTACATCCTGTCAACATCCAGATACAGGTACAGGTTGGGTATAGAAAAGATTCAGAGCAGCCCTGAGGAGAAGGACTTGGGGTGGGTGTTGGTTGATGAAAAAATGATGAAAAATGGCAGTGTATGCTCGCAGCCCACAAAGAAAACCATGTCCTGGGCTCCATCAAAAGGAGTGTGACCAGCAGGTCGAGGGAGGTGATCCTGCCTCTCCACTCTGCTCTAGTCAGACCTCACTTGAGTGCGCAGTTCTGGTGTCTTCAACATAAAAAGAACATGGAACCATTGGAACAAAGCCAGAGGAGGGCCATGAGGATGATCAGGGGACTAGAGCACCTCCCGTATGAAGATAGGATGAGAAAGTTGTGTCTGTTCAGCCTGGAGAACAGAAGGCTGCGTGGAGACCTCATAGCAGCCTTCCAGTATCTGAAGGGGGCCTATAGGGATGCTGGGGAGGGACTCTTCATTAGGGACTGTAGTGAGAAGACAAGGGGTAACAGGTTCAAACTTAAACAGGGAAAGTTTAAATTGGATATAAGGAAGAAGTTCTTTACTGTAACGGTGGTGAGGCACTGGAATGAGTTGCTCAAGGAAGTTACGAATGCTCCATTCCTGGTGGTGTTCAGGGCCAGGCTGGACAGAGCCTTGGGTGACATGGTTTAGTATGAGGTGTTCCTGTCCATGGCAGGAGGGTTGTAACTAGATGATCTTAAGGTCCTTTCCAACCCTAACTATTCTATGATTTTACAATTCTATAGAGCTTTCTACGGCAATGGAGACTGTACAAGTCAAAGTCCATTACATAAACTTCATCTATATGGACAGAGCTGCCAGTGTTACACTGCATTACAGTACATCAATATTAAAATTCCCACAGTTTTTAATGGATGCTGTATACCTGAAGAGCAAAACTATGCGACTCTTCATTGGAGCCAGGTCATGTCTGATTTGTCCAGGGGTAAAAATAGGCAAACAATAGATGTCATCTTCATTCCGAGCCCTCATGCAGCCAGGGGTACATACAGAGTACAAAACCTGTCCTGCCCAATCTCTACCCAGATCTCTGTTCCTGATGTTTGCCTTTGTCTTCACACCTTGAAAGTGATGTCCATGGGAATTCAGTGTCACCTTAGCTGATCCATTCCTCTACCACATAGCATGAGAATGGGGGAGGGGAGGGTAATTTAACAAGGATTCTATTTACAAGGAAATAGGCTATTTTCAGACCTATAAAAAAAAAGTCCTCATTTTAAGCACATTTTCCTTTTGTTGAGATTATTTCACGCAGCATAACAATGCCAAAACCATTGTATCATGCGTGATGTGTCCAAAAGAAAAGCAAGCCAGCCTATAGAATGGCAAACCAATGTAGCAACTGAAGCTGGAGGGAAATATTTTTTCAATAGAGGAAGCTTTTCAAGGTTTTGAAAAATCTCCCATCATATCATGATGTAACCAAGGCTTTCAAAAGCTTCCAGATATTCACTAAAGCAGAGACCTGAACTTGAATTGTATCCCAGAAGAACATGCTACCTGCTATTCAGACAGGCTTCCTCTCCTCCTCCATTCCCAAGTATTTAAATATCTCTACAAAGTGGAAAGACACTAAGAGGTGAGATCAGGAGACATCCAAGCTCAGAGTTAAAATCCTCTGCCAGTATATGAAACACCTGGGAAGGGCCATGAGTTTCACACAGCTCTGATAGCTCTCATGCTGCCCATTTCCCCCAGCTCAGTAAACCAAAAACTGTGTTTTTCTGGCCAGGGACCCCTTTCCCACCTACAGTTCCACAGTGAGCTCTGGACTCCCTCTCCCCACCCCCAAAAAAACACACCCAAATAACCATCACCACCAAAATGCCCCCAGCACCCCCTCCCCCTGCAAGCAAACTAAATTCTGGTAGGCTGAAAAAGTTAAATCAGAAATTTCTTGACCCCATTACTAACAGTACCACAAGGATTTCAGCTACAGGAAAGGAAACAGGGACCAGAATATTCCTGTCCTGTCTCTGCTTCAGGATAAAAACTGCCCCTCAACAATTAATCTAAAATGTCCTCAGGGAAGCAGGGTAAGTAAGGCTGTAGCGCAGAGTCAGAAGTTACTGGGACAGACCGGAGAAAATGGGTTAATTCTTGTTTAAGGAGGAAGGTTACAGGATAACCCCGTTGGAGGTTTCCAGATGACGGAATGATAAATAAATGCCTGGACTGACTCCTTCTAGTCCTATGGCACGGAAGAACAAGAAGACATGGGGCAAATCTCAAGAAATATGAGGTTTAGAAACAAATGTTTTTAATTTGTGATAAAAGTACTGCTCTATGCTGTGAGTAATAGGGTGAAATTATTATTACAAGTTCATCATACAAATTAAAATCCTTCACTTGTTTCCAAATTATTCAATTAAATCCAAATTACTGAGCAATCCCTATTTTTTAATGAATACCTGCATAATTTACAGTCTTATGAAGAGCCTATATGGAGAAACATCAAGTTTCTTCCAGAGCAAACCATGGTATATTTAATTCACCATAAGACTTCTAGAATTCAGTAACTAAATCCTAATAACACGTAGTTTTTCCACTGCACTTTCTAACCACAAATCTCAGCTTTTCTAGGCAGACCAAATGAGATAATATCACCACTGAATTTTAGATACTTAATATGCCTATATTTGGACTCTCATCTCTTCTAATGGAGCCTTCAGACAAGTAGAAACAGCCACTAAAAAATAAGAATATCTTTTGGCATTGGCTATATAAGGAGTCTATACCATTCCCTCTCTTTATTATAATAGTGAGGTACAGAAAGGGGAAGAAATTCAGTCCTGATCCCAGAGAAAGTCACTTGAAGACCCAGGAACAGAAATAAGTTTTTCTGTTAGTCCCCTGTGTTAGAGCTTCATAGTGCTAAAAGATAGCAACTGAAAACATTATAGGAACTCTGCCTCTGGCTCTTAGTAATTCACCCACGGATGCTAATTTAGCCCCAAGTCAGCCATGATCTCAACACCAATTTTAAATGCAGTGTCCTCAGAGAACTATCCAGAATATTGTTTTGAAATAAAATAAAAAAAAAATGGAAGGAAGTAAAGAGTCTCAATTGCTCTAATCAATAGGTCCCATCTCCTGCCTCCCACTGGGCTCACAGGCATGGGATGCAGTAATCAAACATGTCATTACGTTTGCTAATTACAGTTTTTAAACATTAAAACAAACAGCTGATAATTACTGATTGTTTTTCAAGGTGGGTTTTCATAGACTTTGCTCTGATTTAGACAGGCAAGCAGACGGTCTAGTTATTAGAGCTCTGGAAAAAGGAGACAGAAAAACACATGTTCTTCAGGGCACAGAGTACACAGAGAAAAAATATTTAGAAATGTATGTCTTGCATTCCTCCTTCAAAAATCCTTTGTTGCTGGCCTTGCCTGGCAGTGGCTTGCTTCCTGGTTCTTCCCATCTCCTTTTCTTCTAGCCTATACAGAAACCATTGCTAAATTCAGCATTTGTTCCCAGAAATAGAATTACATTATTTTATTTGAACCACAGACCAGTCAGTCTCATGTCTGTGTCTGCCAAAATCTTGGAGTGGATTCTCCTGGAAACCATGCTAAGGCACATGAAAACCAACAAGGTGCTTGGTGACAGCCAGCATGGCTTCACTAAGGGGAAATCCTGCCTGACCAATCT
>JAOEHX010069319.1:0-16179 GCA_025448015.1 Bolborhynchus lineola
GCCATGTCGAGTGAGGGCAGCGGCGGCCGGGAGCGCGCGGGGAGGGCCCCGGGCGGGCCGCGCTCCCTGCCCGAGCGCTGCCCGCACTAAAGATGGCCGCCGCGGCTTCGGGAGGCGGGAAGGAGGAGCGGGGGTATGGCGGCGCTGAGGGGAGGGCTCCGGCGCGGGGCGGTTGGGAGTGCGGTGTCGGTACATCTGTGTGCCCTATAGAAGCTTAAAGTATTAAAGTGAACATTTGTGTTTCCAACCAAAGTGATATTTACCTCACACTCCATAACTAGTAAAGAAGCTTAAAACGGTACAAAATTTGGTTGATTCTATGATTCTAAACGCAGCAGGACATCAGAGGTGTTCACAGGGCTCAGCTCACAGGGCTGTTTGATTTCAAGCACACAGTATTTAAGCCACAAGCAGAAGCTCCCCACCATGCTGCTCCTCACCTTGGGGGATGGTTTATGCTGGAAAACCACTGTGTGTGTGGATTTGGGGAGTTACTTGTCATCTCTGGGCACATTCCAAATGAGGGAAGAGTCTGCTGGTTACTGGAGCACCACACAGATGTTCTAATGTGTACGTAAAAGCAGTACACAGTGCAAGGAAATGCCTTCTAGGGAACTGCTAGGCAGAGCTTCCCAAATCACATTCCCAGTGCGGTGTCACTGCACTGCTGTTAATAAACAGCTGGAGGGATTGAATGTACATACTGGGAACAAGGACCTCTCAAGGGCTCCAGATTTACCATAGCATCATAGACCAGGGAGCATCTTTGGTTCCTGGCCTGCATCCCCACAGCATGAGCAGGTTGAGGGAGAGGATTCTCCCCTTTACTGCAGTCTGATGAGAAGCACCCGAAAGCCAAACCAAATGAAGACAGTGATACGAATGCTTCCCGTCAATACTTCAAATTACCTTCAGCATCCTTGACACTGAATGACTTGCACTCATTAACTCAGACTGCTCCACAGGCACTTCACGCAGAAGCAGAACTCAGCTTCAAGATCCTGTTTGGAGCTCCATAGACCAGTGCTGGAATGGCTGCTAGTTCATGGCCAAGTGGTGAATTCAGCAACAGGGCAAATCTTTACACTGGGGGAAAAACTGCTGACAAGTGCAATTAGTATTTCTACAACAGAAAGTGATTAAGAAAGAATACAGGAGGATTCTCTATTCAAACCCTGCTCAATACAGAGGTTGAAGGACCAAGCTCATGCATTAACTTAGATACGATGAACCAGAAGCAGCAGTGATGACAGCTCATAAAAAAACTGGCAAACATAAGATGGAATGACTTTTACCAAAAGGTGTTCATAGGATGTGAAATGAAGATACAGGATTACCTACGATAAAATTGATCACTTGGGATCACTACTGAAGGCTAAATTCTAATCACCAATGTCAAGTGGCTCTTAAGACCAACTCCCAGCCTGCTGGTAGGGTACCGCATGGTGGGGTACAGCCCCACTCACCTTGCTGAAAGAACACATCCCAAGGCAGGACTGAGTACCAGCACTGACTGACAGAGGTGCTCTGCAGGGACAGATTTTCAACAATTAATCAGTTAATCACCTGATTATTATGTGTTTTATCTACAAATGGAATTTATCACCTGTTGGTACATGGCATTTAACTCAATCGATCAAATATGTTATTTCTAAGAAAGCACTGATGGACTTGCATGAGTTCTTTCAATTAATTTTATTGAGTAGCCAAATCTGATAAATTAGCACAGATAAAATAAGCATTTGCATGTGTTACAAATGACTTTTTACAGGAATAAAACAGTGAAAATTACAAACTGTAAAAAGGAGGACAAGTAAATCCTGTCTCAGATTCAGAAGGGGGAAGATTTATCACTTCATATTGAAGATCATATGTTTGAGTTCAGAAAACAAAGATTTCATATTACAATATTATACACTACTTTACAAAATTAAATTTACTATAAGGTTTACATCCATAATAGTAAACAGAACCTTAAAATCACATTTAATGGTCCCTTACTTAACAGCCATTCTGTATGTTTGATTAAATTCTGTTAAGAAGTTAATACTAAATAAAAGTGAATCATTCTAATTATTGCAACACAGTCTATGTGGACTCAGACTCAAATAGATTAAATTAAAAACGAGAATGAAAGCAAAGTAAAATGGATGGTAACAATGTTGGCTGAACACTAATGTGTCAAATAGAGAGTTCAACAAAAAGTCTTCAACTAGAAAAATAGAGACCATTTGCAGGGGTCGAGTTGTCGTGCTGAGATCTAAGCACCAGAGCCACTCTCGCCCGTTTTGGCAGTTCATCTTCAGCGTCCTTACTTTTCAGTTGTAGGTAAAAGTGACAAATCCTAAGTAGTTTCTGTGTTCATCTGTCCTGTACTGCCCCTACAGCAATACAGGGTGATCCCAGCAGGTTTTCCCACTGATAGGGAATACACTCACAAAGCTCAACACTGAATTCCTTCCAAAGCAAAGAGGACTCCAAGATTTGATTCTTATCACGTTTTGCTCTGTAAAACTCAGGGACTCTGATTCAAAGCTGTTAATTGCCACAAAGATTGACATCTTTAGCCATTAGTCTGGTGTACATAAAGCAATGAAGCCATCTCCAACATTTATGTTGTAAAAAAAAAAGGATATAGTAGCAAAATACAGTCATAGTAAGAGACAGTTTCGGGGACTGTTAAGATGCAAGGATGTTTTTCAACATCTGAGTGATAATATACCCAAAATCACAAGTTTAAGTCATAACCTACGCAAATGCATAGCTTCCATTTATGATTTAAATGAAGAGACCCCTTTCCCCCAGGAAAAAAGTTAAATCAGACTGTGAAAACTTAAAAACCTCTTCACTGTGACTTAGAAACTGTGCAATTCTCTGACAAGCTGTTCAAGTAAATATACTCTGTTTGAAGGGAGAGAGCAGGCAGGGAAGCTTCAATTGACTCTCTAATAGTCTTTTCATGCTATTTTAGACATTGCTCTGAAATTCAGCTTCTTGTGCTCAAGCGACAAGAACAACTTCCCTCAAGGAACTCCCCTGAAGTAAGGCAACTCCTGACAACCACGTGCAGCTACAGCCTGAAATGGCAGCAAATGATTACCTACGATGTCCTTGGACATCTGCATCACAAATTTAACTAACCTCATCACAGTGCATGTCTGACCACTCACAAGCAGTTTACCTGTTCAAGTTACTTGCCCCAGGAACTGGGTTTTACAAGTCCTTTATCACAAACACAAAAGCAAACCAAGATTTTTCCACATGAAACACTTCCACAGGCACTGGAATGCAGTAACAAATACTCTTTATGTCAGTAGCTATCAGTGATAGCCTAATCTCCACCACAGGACAATGATCAATGCACTCTTGAAATGATCCAAGTATTTCTGTATATAAATTTTCACTTCAAGGCCAATGTCACCTTCTCTCTGCAGCTCTGGCAGGGATCTGAGAGTATATTTAAAGCTCTTATTTGGTGCAGCCCGGCTTTGGACCCAGGCTCATTACACAGCTTCTGTAAACCAAAAATGAACGGAAAACTTCAAGCATGTCTCAAACCCCCACCTAATCTGCAATGTAAAGTATTTTTGTCTTTGGAGAAAGAATGTCTTCTTGAATTTTAACCTCAGGATATTCAATGCTGTCTCAAACACTGAAGTGCTGTCACACAAACTCGCTTCAGAAACACACTAGATTTTAGGTGCTAAACATTCAGTTAATGTAAACAAGAGCCAAAAGTCTACTAAACATAAGCCAAAGAGTCTGAGAGAACCTTCCTTGCCCTTCCCCTCCCACCTATTCGCAAACTGAAATGACAACTATTCCTTTCACTGGAGAAAAACAACGTCTGCCATCTAAGTCTACTTTTGCTGCTGTCTCAGCCACTGACATTAAGATGTTCTCATATAGAACTCACTCCTCCCCGCTCTTTTTAATTCAAATACTGACTTACTAAAAGCTTTATCAAACTCAGCCATCATGTCCAGGTTAAGCTCACCTCTAGTCCTGTTAGCCACAATCCCTGGATTCTACACTTCACAAGTATTTGTTCGTTTCACAATGAACAGTTGTTCATTGCTACTTCAAGTTTGAACATTGAGATGCTCTGTCTGTAATCACTGGATGCACTTAAAACAATTTCCCTGCAAATCATGATCGGAATTGTGAGGTTTTGTATCTAGCAGCAAAAAAAAAAAAAGAACAAGAAAAAGGCAAAGAGTTACAGAAATATACATTTTGAACAACAAAGAACTCTTTATTTTACAAAATGTATTTCACCTTTTCAGTATTGCCTTTGTAAATATACTTCATGCTGCAACTACTTACAGTAAAAACATGATTTGCAGCAAATTAAAGGTGCTTAACCAGTTCCAACAGTTTGATTTTCTTTCTTTTAAGGTACAATATTATGTAGTAGCACATTTGATTCTCAGATGTGGTCCTTTATTTGCTTTAGTTCGTTGAAATCACAGTGAGAACTTCTCATCAACTGCCTCAGGCCACAGATTTAATGAAGATATTACAAGCACAATCGTTCTTTACTGCAAAACCTTTCCTTAAAGAAGTGAGCCAAAGGCTACTGTTTCATTTATTCACTTGCTGCTGTATATGAAGGAGGAATTCATAGTATGATAAGGCTGATTCTGTTCTGTCTTCAATCATATTTTGCAGGAAACTTGATTTCAATGGACTGTCATCC
Source organism: Bolborhynchus lineola (assembly GCA_025448015.1). Taxonomy (NCBI): domain Eukaryota; kingdom Metazoa; phylum Chordata; class Aves; order Psittaciformes; family Psittacidae; genus Bolborhynchus; species Bolborhynchus lineola. The sequence goes on from JAOEHX010069319.1 coordinate 4,700, forward strand.
CTTAAAAATGAAAATATGAGTGTTTGAGTGAAATAAACATTTGCCAAGACCACCAGTGCAACGCATTCATAAAGTTACAACTCAAGTGGCAAAGCTATTTCAAGAGCTTAAGGACATACAAAATGAGGATCCCAAATAACCCTTGTCATTAATCCTAACGAGTGCACTCATCAGCATTCTCTTCATTATCTAACATTAACTCAAGACTGTTCTGTGACATTTAGTCTTTTTTAGTCTGTGGCAATTCTAATTGGAGTCAACTTATAACAAGTCATGTCTGCTGTCAAATCTGTTAGGCACAGCATGTACCACTTCAGATTTCCATTAAGAAAGTCCAGTGTATGATACTGAAGTATGTATCAAGAGATCCCTAAAGAAGCACAAATACTGTTAAAAAATACTTACTTTATTATATATAGTATAGGGAAGAAAGGTCTCTGTTCTCTCAGCCAAGAAATGAAAGCTATTGTTCTGGTGGATTCTGCAGTGTCAAGTTCTGGGAGATGTGTCTAAGAGGCAAAGGAATCATTAATACCTAGAGGACAGTTTTCAGAACAGCGGAAGGACTCTGTCCTTACTGAGTATAAAGGAAACCCAGACATACATTTTGCCTAGTCTCAGTTGAAAGGGCTTGAGACAGTCAACTGCACTAAACTAATACAGCAACATAGTAAATAGCAATTAGCTGTCAGAACAGTGATGACTGAGCTGTGATCAATACCTATTGCAGAAACCAAAGGATTTCCCACTCACCCACTGTGCTTACTATTGGCAAGTATTCTCAGTCTGCTCCCACAGGTCTGAGAAACTTACTCACTGCCAGCCTCTTCTTACTGTGCATTCCTGGGAATAGCTATAAAGGCTTAGCCTGGAGAAACTCCAAGAGAGGCAACAAAAATGATTTATTTCCCTGAATCTGGATTTATAGTGAATAATAACTAAAGGGCTAATATTTGAATAGTGGTATTGAAGTTCTCGTGAAAATAATACTTTGGTAGCACTCTAGCACTGATGTACAGCAAGGCAAGCACATACCATGTTCTGTGGTATCGAGCCATAATTGGGAACTCCAAGGACTTGGCTGATAAAGCTCTGCCCACAGTTCTTCCCAATCCACAGAAACATTACCTGAAAGATACCCAGCAATAACATTAATAACATTAATCCAACACAAACCCACAGCTCCTCCACATTATGACTTCCTCAGAAAGACCATGTCAAGTAAATCTGGGTACCTTTTAAAATCCCCACCACTACCCAACTTACAGAGCCAGCATCCATAAGGTAAGCACCATCCCTGCTCAACTTCTCCACTGACAGCTGGAGAAGGGGTGGCTGAGGTATAGTTCTGTCGTTTATGTTAAGAGCCCCCTGAAGGAAAAGGCAAAAAGAAGAACAGTGGTTCACATCTGAGGCATTGAAACAGGCATGAGAACAGAAGGTTAAATAAGAACAGTAAGTTTTACACTGAACACTGAAGCTGGACCCTTTTTCTCAGTTCATACTTGGAGTGCACCATTTACTAGTGAATCTCTTCATGTTTTATTCAGAGAGGGTGTACTTCAATTTAAGATTATTATATTTTAGGACAGGAATATCAGATTTGGTTTGCACAAAAGATGGGATTTTAAAAATTATTCAGGCTCTTACATTCACTGTTCACAGAGCTACTTTGACATTTTACAATGAAGGAAGCCACAGAGGGACAAAAAGCACGTTATACCGTCTTCATGTACATGCGATTTATAGTGAAAAGATAATGACAGAGGGCAAAAAGCAGAACAATTTAGAAGAAACCTCCCCATCCATCCATAGCCAGAGCACAGCCTCTCTCCAGAATTCATCACTCCAGTCCCAAATAACAAATTAACTCTGGGATCAGACAAACAAGCCGACACTCACCTCATCTGTGAGGTTATCGACTCTGTACAGGCTGGGATGTGTCATGAGCATGAGGTAAACAAGAGGCTGGTTCTTCACTTGACACATGGTAAAAATGCGTTCATCTAAACGGGTGCTCGTCCCGGTTTGAAATGCTTTCTGCAAACAATTAGGCATTTCATTTGACCATTAAAGCAAAGTGATATAAGCAGAATTTAACACACCCTCTATTGATCATATATTACTGGAGTCATAGCGATGAGCCGTAAGTATTTTTCCTGGTTATGGTATTTTAGGACTGCTATTTTACTTCTCTATAGTCCTTCCAAGTGTTTCATAGATCAGACAAGTCTCCCTATTCCTATTGCTGGGTTCTAGAATTACCATGACCTCGCACCATCAATCCTTTCTAGTGAGCACTACAGCTAAGCTAAAAGCATCTTGAAATGCATCTCTCCTAACACACACCTCAAAAATGCTACTTGATGGAAGTTAGAAGAATAAATGTTGGAGCAGTTTAGAGTTGGATTCTACGTATGGAATCTTTGGAAATTCTGCATTTACAATAAAGATCCTACATGCTGGGACAAAAAACCCCCAAACAGCTATAACTGAAAAAAGGGCTCACTCCTGCCTCTTCACTGGGTCAAACACTTCTACGTGACAATGTTCAAATGTCAGTATGAACATGCTGCTTAATTGCTCATCAAGGGGCATGAATCAAAAAATTCTCTCTAGGTCAGGAAGACCTAGATCAGCCAGCTTGTCCAACGCTCCGAATGACCTCAAATATCAGTTCAGGGAAATCCAGTCAAAAACTACTTACATTGAGCAAATATTGTAAGCCAAATATAAGCCAAAAAAGGCTTTAAACCTTTGGCAAGAACAGCCCGCCAGCTCTCTTGATACCCACACTGAACTGCTGTGTGGATCTACGTTGCCAGAAATGCAGAATTATTACTGCAAACACACACTACCAGTGCCACATTCCATAGCCTAGTCACAGTCTTTAATTTTCCTATTCCCTTGCTTAAAACATTTATACCATTGATTTTATGCATATTTCTAAACTGCTTCTCAACTCGATCACTCCATAACGGTAATCTTTAAACATCTCTATCTCCTATTGCCCTCTGCAGGTTAAGAGAAGGCCTGTCCATTACCCTGATGTATTTACTCCATAAAAATCTTACTCCATTTTCATAACATAAGAGACTCCAAGGTAAAAACACATGTTCACCACCTGTAAAATCATAAGTTATCTACCCAGGCCTGAGAAACAATTAAATAGGCTTTGTTCTACACTGATCTTTCAAGTCACTAAATTCTGGGGTGCAGAGAAATGGAACTGTTATCTTGAGAAAGGCTGGTTCTGTTAAATGATCTAAACCAAGCAACTTCCCGATTTTGAGTCCTAAATACACTGAAAGAGAAGAGAGATGCTATTCTGTACATCAAAGTAACATCCCTTTACTTCAGGTTGACATGCCAAATAATCATCCTCTTGCACAGCTTCCTTTTTACTCTTACCTGTTTTAGGAGTGCCAGTACATAAAGCGGGAAGAGCCGTAGCGAGGAGGGAGCTGTAAGACCAGGTTGTTGAATGCTCAGGACTGCGGAGCGATAAGCAGCTAAAGAGTCTATCACTGCGTTGACCAGAGCATCCCGAGCATCGCTCAATGTAGCGGAGACTGACCGGTCCACAGCTAAAAATAGAGTACAGAGCTCACATAAGAGGCTTTCCTCCCTTGGTAGGAATACATTCACATGTGTTATCTCTTCTCATTAACACATACCTCCATGCATCTTAATAAGCTTTGAGTACACTATATCTAGGAAGTCAAGACAAGTGATTCAGAAAAAGCCAGGGATGATGCATCAGACTAAGTTAAGGTGACTACATACATCTATACTGACACCTCACCTAAGCCTAGCATTAAAACCCTCTTAGGTCTGCAACTTAGAAAGCACTCTTGGAAAGAGAGAATCTTCTAACGTTACTTCCCAGAGGATTACTGCTCACAGCTTTAGGGATATCATCCCTACATATCCAAACATGCTTACCCATATTGGCTAACAGCCCCGTGATGGCCTGTACATCTGCCCCTAGGTAGACATCGCTCAGTGTTGTTACAACAGGTAAGCACATAGTGTGGACACGAATTCTTCTTTCCCCTGTAAGAAAAGACAACTGTAGTCTCCACACATCATGTTCTGCTTTATGAAACAACAGAACAAGTGCCAGTGATTATGCAATAGCAACAAACCCCTGAGATTTAATCTAATTTATCATACAAGTGATGAACCAGGCCATTTTCAGTACCTTCTAAACCAGTTATTTCTCAGTTTCTGGGTTAACTCTCCCTATTTTCAGACTCGAAGTTTCCCGAGAAACTTCCTGGTCTGGAAGAAGCAATAACATCACCAACATGCTGGAACACATCACAGCTGTGATCTTGATATTAGATAAAATAGTTGTTGTAAGTTACTGCCACTGAATTGCAGCTGATAAACAGACACAAAGAGACTCATCTGAGTACTGTACTGCCGATGCAGCTAACACTACCTGTGCATCTTACCTTTGCTGGATGTGTACAGGAGAGCTGACTGAAAGGAAACAACCTGCATATCAGTAAGACTCTCTTCTACTGACATTTGCACAGCGTATCCTGCATCTGGGTTCACGTTTGGTAATGACAACAAGTCTGTAGATCGTACAAAGAAGTTCCCATGGAAAGTGTGAATGGAGAGACCTACAAGATAAGCATTGTACTGAGTCAATTTCATGTTCATAGTTGTGAAGTACAGACACCATTTACACAGCTGCCATAGATGGCTCGGTATCAGAACGCTAAGATCCTTCTCAATGAAATAAAGTATCTTCAGGAAAGGTAAATATCTCAGACAAGACAACTAATCCATAGAACCCACAAAGCCTAGCAGAAAGCAGGCACCCAGAAGTCAAATCAATGTAGGATAGTAGGAAGTCTCTAGACTATAAAAGAACTCCCTTGTTGAAACAGCAGTCCAACAAAATCTCCAGTTTTTATCACTGTGAAATGGAACTTGGATGCCAGTAAAGATGCTGCAAATACAGCCTTTAGTAACTGGTCTGATTCCTGGTACTGAAATACTCATCAAAACACTCCCAAGTAACAGCAAATGCTTCTTTCCTCTCTCTCCCCTCCCCAGTCCAAAAAAAGCTGCGTTCAAACCTTTGGTGCATCTTATCCTCATGACAGCCTCAAACCCGATCTTTCTAGTTAAATACCGCTTCAATTCCTTTTGCAGCTTCTCCACCTGAACAGGGTTGTGTTTATGGTGGTAAGACTGGTAGTAGTAGACACTACCTGCAGAATACCTTGATATACAACCTGAAACAAAACCAACACACATTGGCAGAGGGCAGACAGTTGCTGCTGTGGTTTTTAAATATACCAATTGAATGCAATACTCCCTTTAATTATTAAACCGTTCACACCCACAAATAACTTTCAATAGTTACTGAAAGTAACTATTTCAAAGTTGCTTTCAAAGACAGGTCCGTGTAACACAACTATATGTATTAAAGGAGTTTCAGGTACGACATAATTTTCCATTGACCTAAAATTACAGGTACATTGTCTCTTGAAAGTTGGGTTAAATGGAGGAAAGAGAATTCAAATGCTAATGAAAGCTACTCTAAAGATGTTTGCACTGATGGTTCAAAGGCATGAAAGGAGGGAAGTATTTCAGCCACTTACACCAGGATCACAAGAATCCTGACTCACTATGGGAGAATATGAACAGCTAGGTTGAATCAGGAAAGCTTGAAGGATTACATTCTATTCACTATCACTGCTCATCAAAGATTAATTTGCATCTTATCACATTAGATTAATTCAAATCAGGTCCATGTACTAAATATTAATGTAGATGCTATGTATTTTCCTAAAGTGCAAGAGTTACTCACCCCAGAACAGCTTAAATATGACTTACCTAGAGAAGCCAAGTCTGAATATTGCCCACTAAGAAGAAATAAATCCACTGCAACCTGCTGCCCTGAGCAGTCCAAGGCTAACTTCTTGTAAAAATCAGTCGATGGTGTCAGATGTATGTCCTGTTAATACAATGGGGTATTACAAAACACAAAGGAAATTCAAAGAGATTAACACATTTACTGCCTCTTTTCAGGGACAGGAATAATTGATTCTCCATCACTGGTTACAGTGATAGCATTAAAGAAATCCAATCATTAACCCATGTTTATAGTGCTTGGGTTTGGTTATTTTTGTTCTTTCCACTTCTTTAACAAAGGAAGGTCAGCACAACGAGAGAACCACAACATTAACCCGGAACAAGCAATTCCAGAACCACCTACACATACAGAAGAGGGCAATCATTTCTCAACCCTTTTGCTTCCCTCACCTTTGCAGTTGCTCTTTGGTTTGGCTCTTCTCGTGACTTCAGCGCTCCCATTCCCACAGATGGGAGCTGTGTCTGGAAGACAGAGATTCTACCTCCAGTAGGGGACATCAGTTTAAAGGCAGCCTGTAATGCAGGCCCCAGGGCACTCTGAGTTTCCAGGGACTTGGTAAACATCTGTGGCAAGGCCTTCAACAGATCTTGAATTAGCTACAATTGAGAAGACAAAAGCATTAAGACCAGGAATCTCTGGAGTTTTCTTTCTTTATAAAGCTGACTGCTGCACATGCAACAACATGTATTAACACATCTAATATTAAGGTAGTGAAGAAAAAGCCCTAGCAGAAGTCAAGTACTGTCTTGTTTCAGGGTAGCAAAAGTTTACAGTCACACAGATAAAAGACCTCTTTCTTCCACCTCAAACTCTGCATTTAAACTGTGGGTGTTTAAGTGCATTAAGTAACACAGAAATTATAGAGCATATCCCAAACTATATGAAAGTCACCAAAGTTCTTACCTCCTTATTTTCATTTAAATTTACTAATAAGTTTTCTGGCATTGGGATAAATACATCTGGAAGGGGAAAAAAAAGAAATAGTTACTTTTAAAAACACATAAACTTCCCCCAATTCTATTTGCCAACCATTATACCTCTTGAAAAAAGAATACAGTATCAGTGTGTAAACCCATTTAATGATCACTAGGTAGATTTCTTCCTTTCCCATAGGGAAACTAACCCTGTTAGATTAACAGTTGATGGGGGTGAAGGATAATCAAGATTATTAAGTAAAAACGCACAGCAAAGACTTTCTAGTGTTCATTCTTCCTTACCCTGTAACATACAGTGAGAGGTGACTTGAAACCAAAGGCAGAAGAACAAGCATGAAGCATCAGTCACCACAGAATCTATAGCTATTTACCAAGCATCAGTATTTGGGGGATCACAAGAGAAATCCAGATAACTGTACACATTAAAGTGGAGGTTAGAAGGCTGTCTTCATGTTTTAAGTCAAGAACAGCCACAGCATTCTCGCACATCAGGGGCTTCATAAATACACAACAAATACATGCTACTTGTAAAACCATTACTGGAAAGCCTAATGAGCTGGTCTAGAAGCTTCCACCAGGTATAATTTTTAAGGGCTGTCAAACCCAGCAGCATCAGTAGATACAAATCCCAGGATTTATTTCTGCATACCTTCAATATCTGAAACTATCAGCATCTGAGGCTGAGAGAGACCTTCCTGAAGACTGTAGAAATGGATTGTGCTGTCAAACGTTATGAAGCCTATTTTTGTTCTAGTGTTCCCAGGAAGCCTGAAAATGAGACATATGGTGTTCAGCAAGATGGAATTTCATTTCTGCAGGCATGCTGTTTTTGAACCATCCACTGCACCTCTCCATGGTTGTTACCAAGTAGTTAGCTTTACAGCTACACTGCAACAGCTTGACTCAGGCAGTCTGGAGCAGAAAAGGAGCTCGTAGTAGAGTTGCTTAGCAGACACTTAAGAATTTTTTAGGAGGGTAATAGGAAATGGAAGAAAAGGAAGAAACAAGCTGCAAAATGCAAAGCAGCATTTAGATGAGCTCAAACAGCACATTTTATTAAACGTGTATTAGATGTATGCTTTCCTTTCAGCAGATCCTTACCTAAATTTCAGCTTTTAAAAAATGCATTCTAAAGGCATCATAAATGTTATATTTACTCCTTTTGGGGATTGGTGAAGCAAACAGCCAGACTGAGAAACTGAGAAAAGCCTCAGAAATACCTTTTATACCAGTGCAGCCGTGATGGGAAAAAGACTGTGGCTTTACTCTACGTTTTAATACAACACTGACCATTGCTAGCCAATCTAGGAAATTTCTCTTCTAGATAGGCAGTACAGCACATTGATGCCTATCACAAGCGTCATAAAAGGAGCAAAAATAGGAGATTCTAAGATACTTACAAGTCAAGATTGTCTAACAACGTCTGGCAGACTGTATTCAAGTATCCTGTCTCTACTGCATTATGGGAGACATCAAACACAAAGAGGTACACAGGTGGCTGAGGTGGACGTAGCTGAGGAAAGAAAGGATTACCTTCAATTTTCAAAATTACATTTATTACATGGGGTTTATTTATTCCACTGCAAGTTTCAACTCTATTATGACAGTGCACAGATGATAGCTACAACTTCTGAATGCACTTGTCTCTTATTGGGTAATCTAGAAGTACAATTTCTTCTGTAAGACCCCAAATACATTCTAAATATAGAAGAGCTTTGACATCTGAATTGTTTAAAAAAGAACTTTCTGAAGTGCTTTCCAAGAGTTCTCAGATACACTCCTTGAGGCAGGAACTGTTGTACTGAGCTGGAAAGCACTGTCTATTACAAGGCCTTTTCTGACTTCCCTTTGGAAACAAAAGAGGACAATTAGAAGTAAATAAAACCTTACCATATATTCAGATGGAGCCATAAACTCAATAGTAGCATTCTGGACTTCAGGTCTTTTATGAGGTTCTCCATAAACTCTTGTCACAGGATTGTACATGAATTCCTCAGGAACTACACAGATAAGGTTAGATATTACTTCACACTAGTATTAGCTGGGCTGCGTTTTAAAGCAAATACATCAACTCTTCTCTGTGCCTGTTGGGCAATGCTTCTTGGAGAACTGTGCTAGGCAGGGCAGCTACTTTGTCAGCTGCTAGGGTGGGAAACCACTTCAGACTTACTGTGCTTCATCAGTGACACCCTGTCTTTGCCCATGAGAAGCATTTCTCGTGTCTTACAGCCTCAACTGACAACAACCGCTCATAATCATGGCCAACAATATTACAGTCTCAGAGGCCAAGGTGGGCAGGGCTTACCTGTAACCATTCAAAGCAAAAAGCACATTTAATACCTACCATCATTCACTCTATAGCACAGATTGCATTTCCATCTCCTTTGGTCTAGAAAGCTGACAAAAGGGTTAATGTACGTCCGGCAGGAACGGCATCTCACAATAGTACTTGAAGTGACCACTGGCAGTTGCTGGAAAAGAAAAGCTTCCTGTTTTAAGGCATTACCACACTGCAGCTATTCATCTACAATCACATTATCTACACTGTGCTTCTTGCTTAGCTAGTCCAAGCAGACTCGTTGAAGAAAAGGATTTCTGCAACCTCACAGCATCCCTACAATTCCTCAATAAGACAGGCTGGCACTGAGCTCTAACCTATTCAACCGAGCAGGTTCTCTTTTCAAGCCTCTCAAGTCTTGAGTTTTACACTGATGGTTTAAGACCAAGTCTTACACCCAATAAAGATCAAAAAAACCAGGAAAAATATCCCACACAATTGAAAAATTATTCAAATTGTGGAAAATAACGATGTTTAGAAGAGGCACTGCTAAATTCACAAAGTGTCCGGGCTATCTGAGGACATCCAAACCCTTTCCACTTTGTTAACTCTTAATTAGGCTTAGCATTAGTACTAGGTTGGGTACAGGAAATCAATAACTACAACTGCTATGTGACAAGATAAAGCTATCTAAGCAATTAGATGCGCTGCCTTATGTCACAGTCCCAGTGCTGTGCTGGCTCTAAAGCTGATGGATTTTTTGATTAAGTGAGGCTTCAAAGTTTAAAACTGGTAGGGAGAAAAATCCAGAAACGTGACAATGATCCAACTAGAGCAGGGAAATGCCCGTCACCAAGGGAATTCTTCTGGGCCACACTCGCCCTTCTTTCACAATTCACTGCCCAGCTCTGGACTCTAGGGAAGGCACAGTTGAGATTTCAGCATTTCAAGGTTGGAATATTTGTCATACCGATAAGTCTTTGAAAGGATGAAGCAGGAGCCCCAAAGGAAGTTTGGCTTTATTCAGTAAGGCCTGTGTTTGAGGAATGTTAGTCAGGGTACAGCGGAACAACCTACACGGAGGACAAAGCATTATTTTTAGAGGCTTTCAGATACTAAAAATGATGACTTCAGTAGCACAGAGCATCCTTTATCTTTTTCTAGAGCTGCTGATGGTGAATTTCCACCTTCTCCAGCTCTGTCAAATCATTCTGGTTTAGTCTTAGCTTGACCCACAGTACCCACTTTGAGTTCTTACTTTAGACACACACTCCAGACAGAGCTGTCAGTCACTCAAGTCAAAGTCAAGCTGAACAATGTTCAAAGTTACACCAAACCCTTACATACCGTGTTATTTTGGGATATCACTCTAAGGTGGCCTTACACACAAATCTGAACCAGCAAGGCTGAAAAGACTGCCTTAAAACTTAACAACTATACACAGAAACTTCAGAACTCAGCCTTTTGCACAAGTGCAAATGGACACAGCGCCTTTGCAGCTCCTGTTCAGCTTGTTTGTATGAGCAACTTCACAAAGATGCTGTTATTTCCTTTATCAACCATAAAAGGCCTTGCAAAGCAGGAACACCAGGTTATACACAGCTTGGCTGGTCTCCTCAGAGAGATTACTTGAATAAGCAACTGCCAGTGTCTTGTTTGACATTCCACTTACTCCATTGTTTAAAAGGTTACTATTAATACAGAGGTTTCTGCACTGTCAACCTGTGGTATGCCTCACTCAAATGAGTTAACTCCTATTACATCTTTTCTGAGTCATGCTTATTGCCAGCTATATTGTGACTATATCACCTATTTAATAGGTGCTGTATCACCTATTAAAGTACGTTTTTTGTAACGTATCTATCACTGCCCTGCAAAAACCATATTTTAACTCATACCTTCTACACACAATTTTCTGTCATCGTTTAAGCCATTTACCACCTCTTTCTTAACACAGTGAAGCCCACTTTCAGTGTTTTCTACTCAAAGAGTTATGTCTACAAATAGGAATTTAAACTTCTATTTCAATGAATTATAGCAAATGGATAATCTTACTCAGGATTACAGTTGAGCTTCTGGATGTCCTCATGCAAGTTTGGGACTGGAGCTTTCAAGAGGGTTGTTGGAAGAATATTTCTTTCTTGAAGAAGATTTACAGGTCTTAATCCTTCTTGCTGTAGATTCAGGGCACCCATAGATGCACTTAAGTGATTAGTGCCCAGGGCAGGCTAGAGCCAAAGAGAATTTGCAATATTAACACCAACTCTTTAAACAATGGAATGGTTTGTGCTGGGACCTTAAAGCTCCTCCAGCTCCAACCCCTGCCATGGGCAGGGACACCTTCCACTGGAGCAGGGTGCTCCAAGCC
>JAOEHX010069326.1:0-10413 GCA_025448015.1 Bolborhynchus lineola
TTTAGTAACTAAGGTATAACACAAACCACTGCTGCTACCACCAATAATAATAATGACAAGGGAAATACAAGGGAAGACAATACAATCGCTCACCACCCCATGCCAAGCCCGACCCAGCAGGGAACCCCCCACCCTTCTGGGTCTCTGCTCTCTGTTTTTTCACATCCTGGGCATGACATGCTGTGGTATGGAATACCTCTTTGATCAGTTTGGGTCAGGTGTCCTGTCTCTGCTTCCTCTCGGCTTCCCCTCCTCCCTGGCAGAGCATGAGGCTCAGGAAGTCCTTGGCCAGACCAAAACGTTCTAAGCAGTCACTGAAAGCATTGGTGTTATCAGCGCAGTTCCCAGGCCGAAAGTCAAAAACACAGCACTGCACCAGCTACCAAGAAGGAGAAAAATGACTGCTACTTCTGAACTCATGACAGGGTATTATAGCTAGAAGTGATAAGTAGTTCTAACTCACATCAAATAACACCAAGACACTTGCTCATTATAACCCAAATTTGATATTGAGGTTATGATGTCGTATGTTAGATCCTTCATAAAATAATATTAAATTCTTCTTTATTCTTGTTTCTTTCAGTTCTACTTCCCTCTATTTTCATTCTTTCTGCATGTTAAGCCTCAGGAATTCAGAACCCTTGGGGACTTCCTGGGAAGTCATATTCAGTTTCAAAATTAAATAAGTTTTAAAGCACAAATAATCACATATCCTGATTGGCATCACATTTTCAACAGTATTTGCTCCTGAAATACCATCATACAGCCATTCATTCATATCTCTGTGTAACAGGTTCTGCTGCTTAGTTTTATGTGAGAAACAACTTAGACAGTTAGGAATAGTGGGAGGTGTCCCTGTCCATGGCAGGGGGGTTGGAAGTAGATGATCTTAAGGTCCTTTCTAACCCTAGCTATTCTATGATTCTATGAATAGGTGTGTTGCCTTTCTGTATCCCAGTGTTTACTATGAAGGCTACATTGTCAGTGATCTTGCACCTGTTCTTGTTTAAAGAGCTTGAGGTTAGACTGGCTTATTTTAAGTAAAATAACTTTTTGCTTATCTAGTCAGATAATTTTATACCTGCAGTTTGAGAAGCCTGTAAGAATTGCCTTATAGCCCTGTTAATTTAAATCAGATTGTGATTGTGAATGTTGTACAGAACAAAGCACTTATAAATAAACTTTATTCCCTAAATTTCCTCACTGTCATTCCAAAACCCCTCTGAGTTAATTTTAAAATCTAAGATATATTTTTAGAGTAGTTTTAATCCTGGTGTTCTGAAATGCTGGACAGTCTTACAGAAACTCTAGAAATACACATGTGCTTCTTGTTTTCCAAGCTTTTCTACCAGTACAATTTTTTGTGAACTTACAAATCCAGACCAACATATTACAAAATTACTTTTACAGTGTTCTTACTTTTAAGGCAATTGCAACTGCTCAGACAAGAATAAATTTTCTGGGACAAAAGGATCATTGAAGGTTTTCTTCACTCATTTAATTCAGTTAATTATTGATTTATTAATGATGAATTTATTAATAATATGAATTAATAATGAATTATTAATTATAATTCATTGAAGGTTTCCTTCACTCATTTAATTCAGTTACATAATGTATGTATCTAAAAAGAAGTATTTTTTGGGTGTTTCCAATTTAAGTCTAGAAAAGTCTTTGGCTTGGAAGTCTTTGGTATGGAATTAATTTTGTTCCTGCTGGTCTTGACCTTGTCATAATACTTAGTTTCTAATGCTTGAATGACTCAGCAAATAAATGTGGGCAAAAATTAGAAGTACTGCTAAATATTAATGTGCCTGCATACATTTATATGCATTGTTAGGTATGTCCTGAGAGTTTTTCTTGTTTTACTTTATTGTTTTATTCTTTCCTGGTTTTTAATTTGTTCTTTCTTTGTTGGGTTCTTGTTTTCAATTTTACAGATAATGTGGTAAAGTTAAAAAAAGAATAAAAAAAAAAAAAATACATGACCAAAGTAAATATGTAGAGTTTTGCAGTTTGGTTTAGGTCCATGTTAAGGGTGACAGGCTTTCTGTATCTGTTTATTTATTCAGTCATAGGTTCACTGAGAAGTTACCAGGTCAGCAACTCACAGAAGCTTTAGCATAAAAAAGCAGAATATGAGAGATTAGAAACTGCACACATGAGCTTCATGGCTAGCACAAAAACCTCCAGTGCTCCTTCGGGCAGTCCTGCATTTAATGCCATCATTGGTCTGCACAACAACATGACTGCATTGATCTGGAGAGGGTAGAAAATTCTCTTCCTTTAATTTTATTATTTTTTTTCTTTTGTTAAAGCCAAGTCTCCTGAAATGTCCTGGGTTTTCATATCCCTTTTATTCCTAAAAACAAATAAACACCTCCCAAATAATGACAACACATTAAAAAAACCCCAAACCAAACAAAAAAAAAAAAAAAAAATCAAAAACTCAAACACCTCACTATGTTATGAGGAAATCAAAACAGGAATAAATATTCAAGTTCCTACTCTGAGGCACATGCAAATCCATGGAATCAGCCTCTATCTCCCTCTCCCTTCCACGTATTGCAATTTCGTTAGATAATTAATTGGGCCAGAGATTCATGGAGATTACTCTAAGAACTGTTAATGAAGATTATCAGTATCCAAGCATAAGCAATTGTGTGAACACAAGCAGTGTCTTCCCTCTTCTAGGGATCCAATTGCAGTTTCTAGGTTCAATTGATATGTTTAGGGGACCACTGGCAGCTGAAAATGCCCCCAAAGCATCTTAAGTACAACTTGGTTATGTAATGGGATGTAGGAGCAGTCCACAGAGGACCTTAACCACTTCTCTGTATACTTTTCTCTATCACATCGCTGTGTGTTTACATTTACACAGGCACTTTGCTTACTAATTAAGTCAATTCAGCTTATGCTGGAGATATGATGCAGAACAGCTGTACAACACCGAAGAATCTGGCAACTGATGCATGCTATTTTAATCTTATGGGATTCTGCCGCCTCCTGATTTGAGAAAGTCCCCAATGTTAGGGATCCAGGTGGAAGGTGATTATACAACATCCCATTTACGGTACGAATATTCCCCAGTTTCCTTCATGGGTTTTTTTGGAAGGGAAGAAAAAGCACAGGCAGATAGACAGTGATTTTTTACCTATTTTTTCAGCCCCAATAGACACAGCTTTAGCAACTCATCCCATTTTACCATATGTTATGACCTCTATCTAGGTCATAACATATGGTAAAATGGGATATACCTCTAGAGAGTCCAGCTCCAAATGATTTTCTAAAGAAGTCTGATTACAGATTTAAAATTCCTTTGTACTGCCTATGAAATAAAATAAAAATTAATTGAGGACTGCATTGGAAATGAAATTAAGATGAATGAGTTAAATAGGCAGGGGTCTCAAGGCCTGCAGCAGTGTGAATATCTTCATTTGAACCTTTGGTAGAGGGTCATCCAGTAACAAAACCATATTTGTTATAATGGGCCTCAAGATATTGTTAGATATTTTAGAAAAGAAGGAATTCTATTTCTGTGCAATTTTAGAAGTTTTACTGGTGGCTGAAAATTCACTGCAGTTTCTAGAAATGAGATCTCTAAATGCATCTTTAATTTATGCTATCAGCACACTAGACTTTTCAGAAAAGAAGTGGTGTTCTTAGTACATCAGTAATAATAGTATTCTTTCTCTGTTTTGTGGAAGGTTGGGTGTCCATTCATAGTCTCCCCACCTGGGTGAATAAAATACTGTATAAAATATTAGTATACTCATAAAAAACCAAAACAACCACCCCCCGCAGAAAGAACACCAACCTCCCCCAAAAAAACACCAACAAACCACAAAATAAAAATAAAAAAAAATCCTTTTGAACCTCTGAACAGTTTGAACCAGTTTTGTGAGGAAGAGTAGAAATCACAGGAAAAAAGAAAACTAGATTCTAGTAAGTTTGTTAATACTAGCAACTGAATACTGAGATGAGATACACTAAGGCCCATATGAAGTTAAGAGATGTTCACACTCATGTTTTGAACATGCCACTACATTTAGGCAAAACCCAGTTTCCTCATATGCATATACACATATACACATCTACATGTACATTTGTTGTGTATGTATATCTATATTATTCTGCACTTTGAAAATGAGAATTAGATGTTAAAAAAAAATTGCAATGTTGCTTGGGATTAATATTCTCTGTTGGAAAATGTAGGAGTATAATAGGCATGAATCATAAGTAAAGCAAATATACTTGTATGTTTACCTAGAAGCAATAGAAAAACAATACCTAGAAAATGAGATTTCATCTTTGATCTGTCTACCACAAAATCGTCCTGACACTAATGAATTTCTCTGTACAGTGTTCACTGTGGAAGCAAACATGAAATATTTAAGCAGTCACTGTGTTAAACAGCACAAGGATACCTAAGTGTGGACCTCTTTTTTGGGTATTTTTCCAGGTATATATTTGAAGAAACTAATAAGCTTAAATTGCTGAAGAGATAGAACTTGCTGGAAGTTTCTGCATTTGTCATTCAAAAAACACTTAATACATTCCAAGAAAGAGCTCAGTTTGAAGGACAAAATGACACTTATCTTCTATAACCAAATATATTTACAGTTGAGAGATTGAGTGTGATGTGCAAGGTTGAAATGTTCCACCATTGTAGCTATGTGCAGATTATTCCATAGGGGACTCAGAACACAGGAAAGGCAATCACACACTCTGTAAGGAGAAACTGTTCTGTCTATTGAAATAAGCTTTTATTGTGTATTATGCATGGGAGGCTAAATGCTTCCTTGTTTGCTGTTCTTAACAGAAAAGGTGACTTCACTGAGGTAGCATTGGGTTTTTTACATTTTCTGATGTAGTGAAAATGGTGTGACACCATCCAAGTATTAAAATCAACCTGTTTTACCTGTCTGTGTATGCATAGGAACCACTGTAGAGTACACATTCCAGGTGTGGCTGCATCCTGCCCCAAGAGGCCCTGAAAGTCCATTTTTCCCTTATGTGTGGACAATGCTGCATTTCAAATATAAGTTTAATTCCTAATTATTCCACATTTCCTAATTATTCCACAGTTATGCCTTAGTTACTGGACTGTTCTTATCTCAAGCTGTGGGAGTTACATTCTTTCGATTCTCCTCCCCGGGGACAGTAAGGGGGGGGAGTGAGCAAGTGGCTACGTGGGTCTGTGCTGCTGGCTGGGCTTAAACCACATCAACATTCAATCCTTCTCTTACCCTAGTAGCCAAATACATACATATTTTTATATAATTTTATATATAGAATCATAGAATAGTAAGGGTTGGAAAGGACCTTAAGATCATCCAGTTCCAGCCTCCTTGCCATGGGCAGGGATACCTCACACTAAACCATGTCACCCAAGGATCTGTCCTTGAACACCGCCAGGGATGGAGCATTCAAAACTTCACTGGGCAACCCATTCCACTGCCTCACCACCCTTACAGTAAAGAACGTATTCCTTACATCCAATCACTATCACTACAGTCCCTAATGAAGAGTCCCTCCCCAGCATCCTGTACACAATACTCCAAGTGAGGTCTCACAAGAACAGAGGAGAGGGGCAGGATCACCTCCCTCTCCCTACTGGTCATGCTCCTTTTGATGCAGCCCAGGGTATGGCTGGCTTTCTGGGCTGTGAGTGCACACTGAAGCTGGCTCATGTTAAGTTTCTCATTGACCAGTACCCAAGTCTGCTCTGAATCAATTCTGAAAATCTCTTCTGCCCAACCAGTATGTGTGCCTGGGATTGCTCCCACCCAGGTGTAGGACATTGTACTTGGCATGGTTAAACTTCATCAGGTTGGCATCAGCCCACCTCACAAGCATGTCAAGGTCCCTCTGGATGGCATTCCTTCCCTCCAATGTATCAACCTAACCACACAGCTTGGTGTCATCAGTGGACTGGCTGAGGGCACACTCAATCCCACAGTCTATTTCACCGACAAAGATGTTGAACAATACTGCTCCCAACACCAGTCCCTGAGGCACACCACTCATTACTGGTCTCCAGCTGGACATCAAGCCATTGACCATAACTCTTTCTGTGAGGCCATCCAGCCATATATATCCCATTACTATGAGTATTGACTGAATTACGTTTAGTTTTACAGCTATATGCTGTGTCAAATTCTTGTACTTGTTCTCTCAGACCAGTAAAATGTGAATAATTAGAATGGTACTGTATAGTTCACTGGGAGAGAGAATACAATATTGCTCTTTATATTAAAAGTAAAAAAATTGTATTTTACTATTAACTGCAATTTGTCAGTTTCTCAGCTTATCAAAGGACACAGACAAGACTTACCAGGACATATCACTTTTTCTAATGCAGTAATTAGTGAACTAGTATAATGCTACCTATCCTTGTGTTATTTCAGCTGTTAAAGTTCTGAAATAAAATGATTTTCTGTCATGAAGTGCTAGACACTATTTAAAGTCAATAAAATATGCCCAAGGACATTGAGTGTGATGTGCTCCCCTGCCATCTTTTTTACTCATGCAGCAGAGGCTATTTGACTAGCTTGTTGGATGGGAAACTCGGAAATGAAACAGAAGAAAATAGAAACTTAACTTTTTTTTTATTCTTTTTTGAGGACAGGGTACTTTCAAAGTTATGTAGAACTTCAGGACTCTGATGAACACAACAAAGAGATAAGAGCAAGCAAAGACAACCATCTTTATATGCTACTTTGACTAAGCTGTTGTCACCAGCCTTTTCCATGTTAACAGCTTAGAAATGAATTCTATCCTATAGTTGAGAGTAAAACTGCCTCCCTCCATCACTAAAAAATAGATTCTTAGAAAAAAAAGCAGATATTTATTTACCTAAGAAGGATGCAACACACTTAATCTAAGCTGCACTTCAACCATTGTCTGGATTTTAACCTCATTTACATTAGTTAAAATAAGCTGAAGTCACTGAGGTCATGGTGTAAATCTGGTGAGAAGCAATATGTATAGAATATACGTGGCAGGGTAATTTGCTTATCCTTGAATATTTACTTGCTAGATGGCTACATGAATGCAAAAAGATATCTTTTGAAATAATGCAGACCATAATTCATAATTTTCAGAAGAATGAATTCCAATTAAAGCACAGACAGAAAAGTTATTACCAAATACCTTTATTCCCAAACCATTGTAATCTGGTCCAGGAACAGAAGCTGAAGGTAGAAATCCTTTGACTTCCACTTCAGCAGTATTTAGAAAAAAATTTCATGCTTATTTAGACATTTGCATTGCTGATTAATTCTAGGGGCACTTAAAACTGGCTAGGATGCTACCTTTTCAACCTGAGAGCTACCCAGATCTTAACTGCTTGTGTCTGCTGAAAATCTTTATCTGAACAGCAACACCTCTACCCCTTGTCAAAACCCTGAATAATCTAAACACACCATAATTCCTAGTGATGGACAATTTAGTCAGCTTGTTCTGTTCTTACCACAAAGCAGCAGCCATACATTCAGTAAAAAGCACAGGGGATATGCCTGATTTTATGAAATTGGATGAAAGATCTGGAAGTGTTGGACAACAGTTAACTAAGGTAGGCTTATCCCTAAGGCATAATGCTACAGTATTGGGATAAAGACATTAATCTGTGAGTCCTTGTTCTCTTGAATATATCTATTTTCATATACTGTTAAAGACATTACACGCTGTGAGACCTGAGGATTGAAGTCTATTTGCCAATTTCTGGCTGAATAGCTAGTTCCCAAAATCAAGCTCTTGCTTCTCTATTTTTCCTCCTGTAGTCCTTTTTATATAGTGTCATCTATGGGACTGGTAAAGGTAGCCTGTTGTTCTTTGGGTTTAAGTTTAAACAGAGGAAGTTTGCTCTTATCTCTTTGTTGTGTTCATCAGAGTCCTGAAGTTTAGATTAGATATAAGGAAGTTCTTTAAGGGTGATGAGGCACTAGAATGTGTTGCCCAAGGAAGTTGTGAATGCTCCATCCCTTGCAGTACTCAAATCTGGGCTGGACAGACCCTTGGGTGTCTTGGTTTATTGTGAGGTGTCCCTGCCCATGGCAGGGGGGTTGGAACTTGATGATCTTAAGGTCCTTTCCAACCCTAACTATTCTATGATTCTATAATTCTTCTGTATTTTATACCTGGAAGTAACATGCTGTAGCTACTATCCTGGAAAGCAGCTGATGTCTCATTTGAAGAACCAGATTTCCTGTTTCTTGAATGACCGTTATGTAAAACTTTGGTATTATCATTATCATGCTTTGTTCAAAAAGACACTTAATCTCCAAAGATGTTTCAGTGCTCTGCATAGTGAGTGGACAGAGAGTCATTAATCTAAGCTTAAATGAGAGTTGGATTTGAGACATTGCTGTGCCTGGCATTTCCTATTTGTTGCTGCTATGCTAGCTCTCCATATGTCCTTGCAAACACTTTCTACTCCCCCACAGCTTTGACAATGTGAAAAACACTTTACATGTGAAATCTCTGGTTTTCAACTGATATCTAAGTTAACTCTAAACCAGACATTTTTGAAGGGCTTTATTCTACTTCATAAGGAACTCTGCACATAACAGCTGGTATGAGTCTGTGAACATGCCAACGATACTGAAAATACCAAATGAGAAATTGCTAGAAGGGAAGTGTGAATTTGCATAGGAAAGTATTAAGAACAGCTAAACCTTCCTTTCATTTATGGTGAGCATGCTTATTACTAGGTTATTTTCACATAGATGTGAAAGCCTTATACTGAATGGTATCATAGAATCATAGTATCATAAACTACTATGGTTTGGAAGGACCTTTAAAGGTCATCTAGTCCAAACCTCAATTGTTTTCAAAAATTATGAAAAGTCGTATATATGCAGTCAAAACACCTTAATTCTTGTGTGCTTACCTTTTGTTTGACTCTTCTCTTATATGCTCACATTTTTTCCTTTATTTTTTCTCACATATCATTTCTCTCATTTGGTTAACATGATAGAAATTTTTTGAGACATAGACCAGTGATTACTATTCAATTGCAGTTTATTAATAAATAGTTTTTAAGCTTAGCTTTTTTTCTGTTGCAAATTATCCAAACTCTGCTTTGAGGACAGAAATAAGAATTTCCCTAAGTATGGCATTTATTACTTGCTTGAGTGCTGCAGTTTTCGAAGATGTCAATATATCAGCTTTCCTAACACTACTTTCCCATTATCTCTCCAGTAGGTGACCTGAGCTACGTGCCAGAATGAACACAGCGAGGTTCTGTCCCTATTTAAACAATTTATGCATGGAGGTTTGCATCTCATTATTAAGTATGATATGTCAGAATCTTTCTCCAAATTTTTACCAGAAAAAATACAGGTTCCTTAGGTAGCCAGATTCGGCGCATTATCTATACTGACCTAGAAAAATTCAGCCGTTTTGCATAACATTACAGAGAGTTTCATGGCACAGTAAGTAGCAGAATCCAGTCCATCAGGCCATTGTTCTACTACCTTAACACACAAAATTTTTCTATTCCTTTCTTCAATTCTTTGCCTTATTTGCTAGTAAAAAACCAAAACAGTAAGCATCTTTTATGCAACCTTATTCTGACATAATTTATTGAGATCAAATATGTTTAAAGAAACATGATGACTTCAGCAGATCTTCTAACAAAACAGACCATTTTACAAACTCACTTTCCCATCTGTTTTTTGGCTAGCTCCCTTGTCCACCTTCTTTGCTTCTTAGTATCAGTCCATCTTGTCCAAACACTCTTCTTAAGAGGAAGGTCACAAAATCTTCCATCCTCTATCTCCCAAGGCTCCATATTTTTCAGTTCCCTGGTCTCAGACACCCTGAGCAAGGAGACTGGGGAGATTCCAAAATCTGTCATCTCCATTATGAAAATAGTTTAACTGCAAATTTTCCCCACACATTCATCCGTAGACAGAACCTTGTCTCACCACAGATTTAATAAACATAGATGAAATCTTTTAAGTGTTAGTCTCAGACCAGCGAGTTTGATGCCTTAGCCATGAGATTCAGTCAGTGTCATCTCCTGCAGCGGCCATGTGGTAACCTCCCTCTGCTTTGCTCTGTGACACAGCAAGTCCCTGCATGCTATCAGGTATGCCAGCTCCTGGAAGAGGTGTTCACAGGCAGCACAGTCAGGAGTGATCACCAAGTCAGCAGAGCTCAGCCAAAAGGGCTGGTCTGCTAGGGCAGCCCCAGCTCTCTATGCAGTCTAGTGAGCAGTGTGCATGCACTCCTTGGCCAGCAACCATAAGGACAGCCAAGAGGTCTGTGTAAGTAGAGGAAAGTGCAGAAAACATGGAGGGAATCATCTGTTGATCTGGAGACCTCATAACAGCCTTCCAATATCTGAAGGGGGCCTACAGGGATGCTGGGGAGGGACTCTTCATTAGGGACTGTAGTGAGAGGACA
>JAOEHX010069328.1:0-23134 GCA_025448015.1 Bolborhynchus lineola
TCTGTGAGAAGGGAGCCCCTCTCAGCACAGGAAGAGGGTATGTAGGCCACGAGCCTGTTCACAAAGCAGATGTTGCCGGGGAGGTGGAACAAGAGAGGTAGAACAGTCTTTGAGGTGCAGGTTAATTGCTGAACTCACCTGTCCTGATCACTGTGTTCTCACAACACCTCTGTAGATGCCTCTATTGATCTTATGGAGGTGTGAGTCATTATCATGAAAGAAACGTCTTGCAGTATTATTTCCTCCTTAGTGCATAAACGTCCCAAATCGCTCCTGTGAGACTGCTGAGCAGACTGAATGTTTGCTGCCGGTTTCCTGGAGATCCATAGTGAGAAAAGAGCAGAGCAGAAGAGAACAGGGGAGAACAGGCCGGAAGAAAATTCAGTTGGAAGGGACATACAGGAGTCATCGAGTTCAACTCCCTGATCACTTCAGGGCTTATCCAGAGTTAAAGTGTGTCCTTAATAGAACTGTGCAATTGCTTCTAAAAACTGACAGGCCAGGGCCATCAGCCACTATGCGAGGAAGCCCCTGATAGAGTGGTTGCCACCCTCCTGCTAAAGTCAAGTCTGAACCTTCTCTGACCGAGCTTCGAACCATTCCCATGTATCCTATCAGGATAGCCGGGAGAAGAGACGTGCACCTCCCTCTTCCCTTTCTTTTCTTTAGGAAGCTGTTGAGAGCAATGAGGTTACTTTGTGTGTGATACACAACACCACAGCGTTCTAGAGGCTTGGCTCATCTGGATACAAATCCTGGCTTGAAACTCTGAGAACATGGGATTTGAATCTGGATATTCCCATTGAACTTTTAACGCATCCTATTATTCACATAAACTAATACTATGATAGAAAAAGAGTCAGATTCAAACTGTGTTTTCAACACACACATACTTCAAAGTGCTTGAAATTTGTTGCAGGAAGGAGCTTGGTTTTCACCATAGATTGAGCTGTTACAGAGATGGATGCTATTGGTTTAGGAGGAGCATGTGAAATGGACCTATATAACGCCCTTGTAGGGCACGCACACAGACTATTTGGGAAGAAATGAGGATGTGGACAGCTTGGTGTGTGTCCTTGTACTTCTTTGGAGCAAGTACGGAATCAGTGAAGTCATGAGAGCTGCTCTGCTGCTGGGACAATGTAGCTTCCTTGGTTTAATATCTTTCTCTTCTGCTTTGCCTTATAGGGGCTCGAATCAGCCAAACCTCCAGTCTTGTGCTGAAAGAAGATGACAAAACTACTCTGACATGCAGTCAAAATGATAATCACGATTTCATGTACTGGTATCTGCAGCAGCCAGGGAAGGGGCTGCATTCGATTTATTATTCCTTCGGTCCAAATCAAGTATTTGAGGGTGATTTCCACATTGGATTCAGAGCTCAACGGCCGAACCGCTCAGACTTCTCTTTGGATATTTTATCTGTGAAGATGAACTATTCCGCTATCTATTTCTGTGCCAGCTCAGAACACAGCACTTCAAAGTCACTTCCTTTCTTTACATAAACTTCTCTCCTTTGCAGCCCTTTCTGTGAGAAGGGAGCCCCTCTCAGCACAGGAAGAGGGTATGTAGGCCACGAGCCTGTTCACAAAGCAGATGTTGCCAGGGAGGTGGAACAAGAGAGGTAGAACAGTCTTTGAGGTGCAGGTTAATTGCTGAACTCACCTGTCCTAATCACTGGGGGTTCCCTGTGTCATCCAAGCAATCAATAATGATTGTTAACCAAACTCAAAATATAATATAAATGATATAGAAACTGCAGTCTGCACAGACTGAAATTATTTTCCTCTAAGCCATCGTTTTCTCTTACACTGAACTGCTTCTTGAAATATATGCGTCTGTAAGTCTGAAATACTTCAGAGACAGTGTCTTGTATGTTCCTTCTCATTCCTCTCTGAATCTTACCAAGCAGTGAAAGCCACAATGGTTTTCATTCTGCTTGGAAATGTTTCCCCAATGACAAGAAATCTGTATGCCTACGACTGTCAACAGTAATGAGAAGAGTCCTGGGCAAAGATAGAAGGATAGAAGCTAAACAGAAGTAGCATGCCACAGATGAGCTTCAAATGACAAAAGAGGAGCCATGACTATGGTCTGCAAGTGCCTAGGCACAGTCCTGGAAAATTACATGTGTATGGAGGCTGCAAAGAGGAAAGGGAGATAGCACAAAATAGTATGCAACTTTGAATGAATTCCCATTCAAGGAATAACACGCAGATTACCATTTATATGGAAAATGCTTTGACTGTCCAGTTTACCTCTGGCTACATAGGGAAGCAGAGGCCACTATGTGTGTCACATCTCTCTCTTTATGCCTCATACCTCTTCCTCTCTCACAGCTCAATAACAACAACGCAGTCTACATTAGGTTCTGATTAGAGAAAACAAAACGTATTTTGTGATTACTGTTTCC
This sequence comes from Bolborhynchus lineola, assembly GCA_025448015.1. NCBI lineage: Eukaryota > Metazoa > Chordata > Aves > Psittaciformes > Psittacidae > Bolborhynchus > Bolborhynchus lineola. The sequence goes on from JAOEHX010069328.1 coordinate 2,414, forward strand.
ATCCCTTTGTAAAAGCAGGTCAGTAACTCCCCCAAACCCACAAGTCTTTCCTTTGCTGTGTGTTGCTCAACAGAAACAGCAGCTGCAGGTGCAAACCCCAACTGCAGAATCCAGTAATGAGAAGATCATTTGATAACATGAGACAAAACCCCCACCATATTTCATAAGGCCCATGTGTGTCACTATTTCTGTCCAACAGAGAGCTCTACCTTGAGCCTCCTCCGGAAAGACTGGGGAGGAGTGAGGTGGCAAGAGGACGATGCATTATCAAAATGCTTCTTTTTGACTAAATGTCAACCCACATCCTGTTTTGCTCAAATTAAACTGCTGTTCCCTTAAAGTGATCTATCTTTTCAAGCACATTTTGGCAAGTCACCTGCTCTGATTCTATGGTACTATTTTCTGCTGAGGCCTTCAGAGATACTTCCTCCTTCTGTTGAAGACCCTCGTTATGCTCAACATCATCTCCCTTCATTGTCTTCACTCTATGCCTCATATTCATTGTGCCTTGCTATAGCATTTCCTGCTGTTCTGCTTCCAAAGCTCCACAAGTACTCCTCTATCTTGGCCCGCATTCATCCTATCTCTACTGAGGATACATCTATATGTAAAAGGTGTGATTCTAAGTATGATCCTCATTTAATTCAGAGTCTGCTACGTCTGATGTACCAATTGCTTAACTTGCACCATAACCTAATAGCTTAATGAGATGCAACATGGATGAAAGGTCTCCCAAAACGCTCTCCAGGATTAGCAATCCCTCAGTTTTGCAGTCGATGCTGCACAGATATGACACCCACAAACACAGCTTTAAAGAACCACGCCGGTTCCCCATTCTCCTCCCCCCCAGATTAGATGCACTTCCTTTTTTCTGAGTTGCAACTTTTTTTCGTTCTTTCCTTCTTTGCTTTTCTTGGTCTTTCGTATTTTTTTTATGCTTCCTCATTTTCTTTTCTAAGCTTTACTTTCAAAAGACCGCACATTTTTATGTGGATAGTTCCCAGCCATCCAACTCCTTTCATTTTTCTAAAGGCTAGCAAAGTCTTGGGGAGGCAGATTGCTCCAGGAGAGAGAGGAAGGGAAGCACCACCGCAGTCTCCTGTAAACCTAGAATGAGTTGGGACAAGTGTGTGCAGAGTGGAATCTGTTCCTCTTCCTGGACCTAAGCATCAGCTGCATCACAAACATCCCATTCAAAACACTACTGAAAATGAGCATGATGTACACAGATTTCCCAGCTGGAGTACTTCGCTGATCATTTTCTGAAAGGGAAGGGAGAAAGCAATAGAAAATGACAGAGAAAACAAACTTTTATTTAGAAAACTTGCCCTGACAAGGACAGGGCTTTTTCATACTGCTGGTTAGGATGACTTGTTCAGCGCTCTTTCACACAAGCTATAATTCGGATGCCCTCAGCAGAAATATCACGTTAACTTGTCATTGTATTTAGCTGTATGTAAATAGTGATTGAATTTTCACATTCATATTGTCATGACTGATAAAGAATTGATCTGAAGAATTTAAAGTTGGAGGCATCAAATGAATTGAATTTCTCATGGGAATATAATTTATAGTAACTCTGCAATAGATTTAAGGAGATAACATACTGTAGAATGCAGAGACAGTGATTTACCATAGTGTGTTAACTGCTCACTAAAATATCAACGCGTCTTTGTGCTACAGGTAGGTCTGCTGCTCTAAGCAGTATTTTTTATACTGAAATGTTGAGTTCTAGTAGTCAGCCTCATGGAAGATTTCATGACAGTAGACAGAATTTGGATGTTCACATCCATGCACGTGTATTCAGCAAGAATATGAATGGATGTGTCCACACATGCAATCCTGCATCCAGGCATGAATAGCTATGCCTGCCAGCAAAAGCAAACATAAGACAGATTGAGACATTCACACACAAAATACATCGCTCTTTGCATACATGATTGTAAGTATAGATAAACAAACACACTGTTAAGTGAGGAAAACATAAATTGTTTAACTTACCTTTGAAGACACTGCAGTCAAAACCGTAAGAAAATAAATAGGAGATGTTATTTGAGCCCACATATCATCAGCTCTTTTAATGTGCTCTGTTTGTACAGTCACTTGTACGACAGAGGGTGGGTGTGGGGATCAGAATTAAATGGTTTGTAGCAAGTTTGGAGAAAAACAGGATTGGATTCTTGTTCTTGGTGTCAGTTTCCTGGGGACTGAGAGATCTGATTCTATAGTAACCTGGCAAGAAATATGCCCTCAGTAATGACTGCTACTCTAGATGTAGGAACCTACAGAGGATGACCTCCACATGCACATATATTTTAATCATCAGCATCACCATAGATTTAATTTGTGTATCAATTCCAGTATTCCATTCTTTAAAAAAATTGGCAACACTCACAGTTTGTGTTGTAAGATATTATTGCTACAAAACACCAAAATAAAAACCAATAACTCAAGCTTCTTGAATGGAAAAGAAGCTAAAACTTTATTCCCAAAGCAAGGATGGGTTTTCAGCCTCTGAGCATTAACAAGGTGTTAATTTTAAAGGTATGATACTATTAGATACATACAACACGATGTGATACAATATGATATAGAAGTTCAGGGAAAACCCAAAAGTGATTACAACAAAGTGGAAAGAGCAGGAGATGAATAGTGAATCACCAAGAAATAATATTCAGAAGTTCTTAGGCAGAAGAATAGATCCTTTGCTATGGAAAAGCAGAAATTCTGATTTGCTATGTTGCTGCTGATGGCCACATCTTCATTTACTCATCATGACAGTTCTTCGCTTATTCTCTATAAAACTTGCCACCAACCTAATTGAAACCAAAACAGAATAAGTATATAATTTAAAAAAAGGCAAAAAGAACAAATAATCAGTATAGGAAAGAATAGACCATATTTATCAGTGTCCCAACTGTTGTGTCTACTGAGAGCATCAACAGAAATAATCCTGTTGAATGTCCATGCTTTCTCCCCTTTTACACCAAGCAGTGCTTTAACCTGTACAGATTATTTACTTACATACTGAGTAACTTTGTATGTTAGATCTGGTGGCCTTCTGTAATGGAGTGACCGCATCAGTCATCAGTGACAAGGGAATTGCTGCAGATAGCATCTACCTGAGCAACTTCAATTACTGAAAGATGCTCCTGCTCATGGAGGGGCTCATGGGGTGGGAGCAGATGATCTTTAAGGTCCCTTTCAACCATTCTGTGATTCTATGATTGTGACCCAGTAAAGTACAAAACCTACCCTCTCTAGTATCCTTTTAAAAAGACACTAAACCATAGCTGAGATTGTGTTCATACTCACCCTTTAGCTCTACCAAGTCACTTTTTGAAATACATCTTCTGATCCTGCTTCTAAAAGAACAAGTGCTGCCACTTTCACTATTCTCACCAGAAATATCTTTTAGCCATGTGAGAAACTTAATGATCTAAAGTATTTCATGTAGTTAGTTCAACATCTCCCATTTAGTCAGATTTAGGGCAGTGTTCTTTGTAAATCTTCGTTCAGATTTATCCCACATATCTCCTCAATCCCCCCATTTATTACTCTCACTGCAGTCGAAAGTCCCTTTTTGGTGCCTACAGAAAAGTGCAATATATCTGATATTTCCCTTCTTTATTTTCTGGAGAAGTTGTCCTTAATTTTCATCTTTTTCCATGTATTTATGTAAGGAATTTCTCTGCTAGATAGCACAGATTTTATTTGAGTTCTGGAAAAACAGAAAGCTCATCACTTGTGATTTTTCAAACGAATCTGCACGAAGCCTGACAGAATACATGAAGAACAGCTTCTCAGCTGCAAACAGACTTTTTCTGAAATCACTGACCCTTGTTTTAGCGAGTAATCTCAACCTGCAAGTGGCACACTAACCTACCTTGACTGTCCACACCAGACCGCTCACCAAAACTGCGTAGAGCAAGGCTTTGCCACAGAGAATGAGGTAAGTGAGCTTCAGAGAATTTCCATACCGCAAGTAGGACTCTGCAAATCAAACATCATTTGTGCATTGAATCATCATCACAAGAGACTAGATCTAATGTAGCTCTAATCAAATAAAACCCCTTGAAATCTTTAGCCAGGTGACACACGGGAACTGGAGACAAATGAAATGCTTCTGTTGATACGAGATAGTAGAGGATGGGAAAGAACACTGAGATTCAAAGAACCAAGAGAAAACAAGTCTAACAATGAGGGAGAATGGCTTAATGCTAAGAAAGTATTTCCTGATTGGGAATGTTTAACCGTTGTGTTGCCACATCCACTGAAAAACTAGGCTGTTCATGTGAGTCCCTCTTAGGGAACTCCACTTAAGTTGAACCACAGGGCACATATTTTGCTTTTGTGCATTATTGTCTGTGGCCTTGTAAGTGCTGCTGCTGTATCAGGGAAGTTTTACACAACCCACAGTAACATAGCCTATAGAACTTTAATTCTTCTGGATTTTTCACTCTTAAGGAATTGCAGTTGAACCTGGTCTTGATTCAACCTTAAGATTCATGAAGCATAAAAGAAGTTGGTGAAAACCAGGACTGTGTAAAAATATGGATATCCTTGCAGTTTGGAGGGGAATGTAACTTGTAATGGGAACTATTCTGAATCTGATACTAAGAAATATTCAGGGTTCTGAATCTTAATGTGATAATCACTTGGCTGAGTATGATATTTTGCTTTCATGGTTGAGCAAAAAGCTTCCCAACAGAAGGACTGGAGGAGATGATAAAAAGAGCAAGTTACGCTCTATATGGAGATTCAATAATTTCTTCTGTTATATCAAAAGAGAATCATAAAGAAAAGCTAAACCCCCCCTCCAAACCACAGCTGCATACAGCAGGCACATACAAACCTCTTGAAGCATGGGTTTTTTTATTCTGAAGTACAAATAACTTGGATGGGGAAGTAAAAGCTATTATTCTAGTCGAAGTCTCACAAACCTTGTACTTTGCATCAGCAAAACTGGGATTGAAATAGATACAGGTATTTGCCTGTGAGAAGACACACATACCTTCCGTGAGTGCACAGCCTGGAAGAGAAAAAGGGACTGAAAGTCATGTTTCTCTTCAATCCAAACAGCACCAATATTTGAAGTTCAATTCACAGTATAGCAGCGAATTAATTTTACTATACTATAGATTTTATAATACTGCACATTTACTATAATACAGGAATTTCTCATGGAAGATCTGAAGAAAACATTGAAAAACTATAGCAGTAGAATGGGACTATAGATACAGAGTCCCAGGAATATGAAGTGACATATGCAAATACCTACATATTTCCTTAAATATTTGTGCCATAACACTACCCCATATTGAAGCTGCATAGAGATATGCTTCATATTGTAACCCACACCCTTTTGATTTGTGTTTTCTAGTTAGTGATACACATTTTTTACTCACCAGCATCACCGTAGATTAATTTGTGTATTGATTCCAGTGTTCCATCCTTAAAAAAGTTGGCAACACACTCAAAGCTATTTGAAGGGTTGAACCATTCTTGGGCTGAGATCCTCAGTCTGCTGGTCAATGAGTAGGTGCTCCCATTGCGTGTGGAAAACTCATCTCTTCCCACCCCTTCTGCCCTCGTAGCACCGTTCACCTTCCAGATCAGATCCAGGTGGTCAGGGTAAAAACCAGAGGCCAGGCATACCAGTGTGGCCTTGTTCTTCTGTTGGATCTCTGCCTTTGAAGGGGAAAAGATGGCCACGGCAGGAGGTATGATTTCATCGTTCTTCCCTGAAACAGAAAGCAATATGGCCCAGAGCTTCCATAACTGTCTTCAATGAGAAACTGCTTAAAATTCATGCTTTGTGACTCCTGATATATCTGTCCTTTTAACAGCTGCCTATTAGACTGTTCGTATCTGTTGGATACAAAAAGACACCAGGAAACGGAAAGCATTTGTCTTCTCTCATTACAGAGAAAAATAAAAGGTCCGGCTACAGAAATGCAGGAGTGTTTAAACTTCTAATATTATCTCTGTCAGAAGAATAGGAAAGCTAAAAGAACCTGAGCAAACAGAAACAGATAGGCAGGAAAGTACCCAGTAGTGCTCTAAGGCCTGTGTTTGTAACGTTGTGCCTGTAGTTCAGAGTCTGTGCTAAACGGCACAAGCATCTTCGACTGATTGAATTACATTCCTGAAGATGTAGTAAGACATGATGATTATTGCAGCATTCAGAATTATACTGCTATGTGATATCCTACTGGGACAACCCTCCTCCCCCTCCATCCAAGAGGAGACTTGTAAGAAAGGAGTTAACCTTTCCCATTGTCTGAAGCGAATAATACTCTAAGTAGGTAACTCAAATATGCCTGGGACAAGTTTTGCTTTCTGTCTTAACTTGCTATCCTTCTTAAGAGTATAAAATGTATGACTCTTTATGTTATTTACTATTTAGATATGAGAAGCCCTGGACTACACATCTCCCCAAATTGATGCAAGACTCTATACACTCACAAACCAAAAGTTGTCTTCTGACAGAAAGTATTTAATACCTTTAATACCTACATATAAGACTAAAGGCAACAGACTTCTACATTCAAAACGATGTACAAGGCAACAACAAGGTATTACTCAGAAGCTACACAGTGACCCTAAAATCTGCCTGTCCCCAACCCATCTTTATTTGAGTGATAAAAGTGATTTTTTTACTCATCTAGCATAATAAACCCATCAGACTGCACATGGAAACAGAAGTGCCGAAAGGAAAACTACAGTTTTTCCTTGTGAAGACATTACAAATTGTAGGTGTTCTTCCTGATCACTCCCTCCTTTTTAGAGTGGAGAGAATGAGCAGAATTAGCAGCAACTTACATCTTGCATAGATCTTGACCTGTAAGCCCCAGTGTTGGCTTTCAACTCTTTGCCTTAATCATGATTGTCAGTGCTTAGCGAAGGAGAATCTTTTATCCCCAACCTCCACGTTTTCTTGGAGAACTGGAGGAAATAGAATTATTTCTACCTTTCTCCCTTCACGATGTTCCCACTAAGGGAAGACAAAGGCAACAGACAGAAGAACCCCAAAATCCGTGCCTGCAATTCCTACTCTTCCATATTAGCACATCTCATGTTAACAAGCAACCAATAAAGCATTAATCCTGTCCTCATGCTTGTATGAAAAATGATCATTATTCTGCTGCTAATCAAGAATGCTCTTGTCCTCTAAACCAGTATTACATATACCACAGAGATCTGAATTCTGTCTTACCTATGACTGTGAGCTTTGTCCCGCTGCCGAAGGACAGTCTTGCATTATTCACACTGTTTTGCAGCAGCAGGAAAACCTCTCCTCTACTGTCAGTCTGAGCCAAGCCTGTGGACTAAACCCTCCCCTCATGTAGTACCAGGAAATGAAGAAACATAAAGCACATTTAAGGTCCCCTAAAAAGAGGAGATGTCTGTAAGGAAAAGGGAACACTACCACATCTGTGTGTCTAACCAGGTGAGTTCAGTGGCAAAAATACCTCTTTCACAACCCTTTTGCTTCAGGCTTAGATGAATTGGTTGTTAAAGTTAGCACTATTTACTTAGAGGACGTTTATCTATTTATCTAGCTGTACTATTAGAAAATATTTCCTATATTCAGAGACAATAATTTTCTTTGCTTGTTTTCAATTGAACAGACTGATCTCCTTAATTGCCTCATTTTCTTTCAACATCATGAATGTTCTTCTCATGTAAAAAAATTGCTTTTTATTTTTTTACTGACAAAATAACTTTCAATGCACAAAATTCTGCTCTATTGTCCCCATTTGATTGGTTCCTGAACATCCCTCCCTTTCTCCTTCACTGGAAGGAATTCATCCTGTTCTCTTATCTAGGATTATTAAAGTTAGCTGCATAATTGACTGTGGTCAGTGAGGGGTCAGTGTATTCATTTTCATCAGCTCAGGGACCTCACACTGACACTAGATTTCAAATAATGTGCTGGTCACTGACTTTGTGGAGGTTGACTTTTACCACTTGTAGTCATTTTACTCTGCAGTGGAACACTGTGATACAAAAGCCTGAGACACAACACTTCTGACTCCAGGAGCAATACAATGAGAAGAGATCACCATCATTTATCAGAAGCAAACTTGTTCTCTCAGAAGTGTGGCCCACAAAGAAACATTCTCTGAGAGCTATTTTTATTTGAAATGAATGACATATTCACTTCTGTAGTTTTCAGTGGCCTTTTTGCAACTCCTCTGAAATAGGAAAATCATTGTCCTGAATGATCTTTTTATCACCATCCTGATATATCTGCTTACTGGAAAAACTTGCTAAATTTTCTGCAGAGACTTGGAATTAAACAGCTGCAGAGAGCGGTTAGTAATGCTTTTATAATTATATTATATTTGTATATATTTTATATAATTATATTTATAATATAAACTTGGGTGGCTTCTCTCTTGTCAGCTGAAAATGCTAGTACACTTCTTTGTCTTTCTTGGTTATCTGAGTTAACACATGCTTTAGTTTACCCTGGAAAGATCCAAAGGCATTTAAATTTATAGAGTCTTTATTTCATTTTCTAGACCTGTCCAAAGTGTTACGGTACGTCAGTTCTTTCCAGACAGATAACCTTTCACTGACTTGTCCTTAATCATCTATAGCACCAGAAGAACTAGCATTATGGAAGATAGTTATACTTTAGTGAAATTGTGATTTTTGCAGTTTAAGACAACATACTTATGAAACGCATACATTTGTTAACCCAGTCCTCATTCTAATTCTTTCAGTGGTCAACTTTTTATTCACTGAAAAGGCATTCATTCAGTTCTCCAAAGTGAAAAGCGTGTCCCTACCTAGAGTATTAAATTTAGTCTGTTCTTCAAAGTAGAGCAGGTTACTAGCACATCACAAAACCACCAGTTTAATAACAAAAGGGAGAATAAAGTTGAAGTGAAGTTCTCTAAAGAAAAGATGTGGGATTTGAAGTAATTCAAAAGAGAAAACAAAAATATCTTACCTATTACTGTAAGTTTTGTGCCAGCACCGAAAGTCAAGCTATTTGTGGTCACAGTGACGAAGTGTTGTACTATAAGCTAAGAAAAGCACTGCAGCTGACTTCAGTAAGCAGAAGCTTAAGCAGTGTTTATCTGAAATCCCAAAGATTCACAAGATCCCTTAATCTCTGTTTGAAGGGATTTGGCTGAAGATCAGCTTGAAATACCATTATATAATCTGTATAGTAATTTAGAAAAGAATTTCCAGTTGCTTTACATCCTTTCTGTATTCTCCATGTTATCTCATTGATACAGAATCATAGAATGGTTTGGGTTGAAAAGGATCTTAAGATCATCCAGTTCCACCCCCCTGCCATGGTTGGGAATGCCTCACACCAGACCACGTTACCCAAGGCTCTGGCCAGCCTGGCCTTGAACACTGCCAGGGATGAGACAGCCACAGATCCTCTGGGCAATCTGTGGCAGTGCCTCAGCATCCTCACAGGGAAGAACATTTTTCCTTATATCTAACCTGAACTTCCCCTGTTTAACTTCCTTATTAGCCCTTGTCCTGTTGCTACAGTCCCTGATGAAGAATCCCTCTCCAGCATTTCTGTAGCTCCCTTCAGATACTGGAAGGCTGCTATGAGGTCTCCACGCAGCCTTCTCTTCTCCAGGCGGAACAGCACCAACTTTCTCATCCTATCTTCACACGGGAGGTGCTCCAGCCCCTGATCTTCCTCGTGGCCTCCTCTGGACTTGCTCCAACAGCTCCACTTCCTTCTTCTGTTGAAAACACCAGAACTGCACGCAGTGCTGCAAGTGAGGTCTCACAGGAGCAAAGCCGAGAGGCAGGATCACCTCCTTCAGGCTCCTGGTCACACTCCTTTTGATGCAGCCCAGCACATGGGTGGTTTCTGGGTTCAAGAGGACACTGAAGCGGCTCATGTTCAGTTTCTCATCAGCCAACACCCAGAAGTCCTTCTCTGCAGCCAACACCCAGAAGTCCTTCTCTGCAGAAGTCCTTCTTCTCCACTTCCTTCTTCTGTTGAAAACACCAGAACTGCACGCAGTGCTGCAAGTGAGGTCTCACAGGAGCAAAGCCGAGAGGCAGGATCACCTCCTTCAGGCTCCTGGTCACACTCCTTTTGATGCAGCCCAGCACATGGGTGGTTTCTGGGTTCAAGAGGACACTGAAGCGGCTCATGTTCAGTTTCTCATCAGCCAACACCCAGAAGTCCTTCTCTGCAGGCTGTTCTGAATCTTTTCTCTGCCCAACCTGTAGCTGTTAAGAACCTGCTATTTTCATTTTGCAGGTGTAGAAACTGTATAGATATGCCTAAAGTGGAGGAGGCTAGATGCTACAGAGTCCTTACTGTCAGTCTTGTAAGCTAAGCATTATTTAGCCTTCCATTCTGCACCTTAAGGAGTTAATAATCAAGCAATATTTACTTTGTGGTAGTCATAGTCACATACCTTTTCATATAGGTTGTTCACCTATGTTGCACAGACCTAAAACCCATTTATTTTCACTTTCAGTGGCACATCAGCCATCCTGAATAGTCTTTTACAAATCCATTCAATTTTCTGATAGGATGAAAGTAATCCCCACAAGGGAAGTCCAGAAGAATCAGTTGGTTGGTCTCAGATAAACCCTTGATATCCATTAGGAAGAACTCCAGTGATACAGTGTGTTGAAGGTTTAGAGAAAACCTTTGTGCTCACAGGCATGAGCCAGTAAGTGAACACTGGACTCATTTAAGAAAGATACAGCTTATTTAAGAAGGATACAGCATCTTTTGCATAGTGCCTCTAAAAGATGCCTGCTATATATCAGAATTCTTTTTCTAACACTTCTATCACATTAATAAAGAACCATTGCCTATTGCAAACATTATCATGTCATAAAAGAAAAAACACAAAACCCAAATAAATAACCAAAACAACCTAATTCTCTGCTTCACATACTCAGATAGGCTTTAGGTGCATCTGCCTTACTGAAAATTATTTCAGTGTCTCAGAATCTTGTTTTCCATAGAGGACAGGGCTGGTTCTCAAGGTGATGAAAGGAAGTCCTAGCGTACCAGGTCTGTCAAGAAAAATCAAGGCAGAACATGCCTGCTGAGCTGCAGAATTCTCTGTAGCTGCCTTAACACAGGTTAACCCTCCCACAGGGCACAAAGGGGTTTTTGTAAAGGCCTCCTGGAGAATGAATCATTGTGGGTAATCTGCCCCCACAATGATACAACCATCTACAAAAACAATCCCACCCATGGCTCCACCCTCCCATTTTTGTCACTGTGAAAGACTGCCATGGGAACCACAGGCCACATCCTTCCTTTGCCTGTTTGTGTGTGACAGTCCAATTACCTCTGAGTGTAGACATTATCTCTGGATTTTTAATTCCAACGTTTTTCTCCTATAGAAAAAAAAATATATACTTTTTTATGAGCTGGTTTTAAATGCAGCCATTTTGCACTTGGCAACTTCATGACAGTGTTCATGCTGCTTTCCTCCCAGCTATTTTTCTCCTGCCCCAGAATGATAAACAAACCTCAAGCCCACAAGTAACTCCTTTGCACTGAGAGCAATTCGCTTACTACAGTCCATTGTTCCTGTTTGTAGCCTGTATGGTCGTGAATATCCACTTTGGTCTCTGCTGCACTTGTCACAGTGGCACTGAAAGGGAGGAAAGTAGGATGCTGAGCCCTTAATTTTGTATTCCTCTGACTGTACTGTCATAGGACCCAAAAGTACGAGCTTCTCCCAGGTGACTGTGACCCTAGCTATGAAAATGCTTCATCCTGGAGTGTGCTTTCAGTTTGGAGACTGACCATAGGGAGCAGGGACTGATTGTGACAAGTAGCAGATGCTTTTATCTCCCTCCCTTACACATAACCAAATGGAGACACAAAGTTGTATTCTTCCTCCCAGGAGGGCAAGATCTGTGCCAGTGAAGCTGTGCATACCAACACAAACTGAGGCAACATAGGGAAAGATAGTTACATGAACAAAAGTTTGGGACAATCTAGGCTTATCAACATCTTCACCACTGCTTCCCCTCTCACTTCCACATGCCCACCACCCCACACCCCGAGGCAGAGCAGCTCCAAGCCAAAAACTCCTATGGAAACAAACTGCACCACACACAGCACCACAAACAACACAATTCCAAGAACAGAGAAAATGCTTGGCAAGAGGGATGACTCCCAACCTGAGACTCCATCCAGCAAAACAACCTATAGAGCCAAGTGTCCTAGCACCTTAAAAGCAGTTACTGTCAAGACCAAGGGACAGATGCCCAAGAAGCCCAGCATTAAGACTTAAGACTGAAAGGGTACGAGGAAGAAGTCCCCATCGGTGTGACTGGATGGCCATGAAGCTGAGCTGCTGATGCCACCTGGAATGAAGGCGCAGACGAGGATCATTCAGCAATGCTGGAGACGTGACACCACTCCACAATCAAAGGGCATCAACACCAGTGCCCGGTCGGCACTTTGCCAACGAGTGCGGGCACTCGAGGCCCTGGACTCGAGGTGCATGTTCATGTGTACAGAGCACCGCAGGCACTGAGAATAGGGCGAGGGCCGGGGTGCGCTCACGAGCCACGCAACAGCCATGACCCCGCTGGAGCTACCCTGTGGGCACACGCTTCCCCGCGCTGGAAGCAGCATCTCTCTTTGGCTGCCCACAGCATCTCTCTTTGGAACCCCTCTCCCCTGTGCTGACTTCAAACCCCTTCCTGCATGTCACACCTCGGGCTCTCCTCCAGCCCCTCCACTTCGCTTGCAGAGGGACGGGGTCTGCAGCCACCGCCGACAGAAAACCCATGTCAGCCGCTCGCCCCTTCTGGCCCTCAGCTGCTGAACTTCTTGAAGAGTTTCATTATTTCTGATCCATGCCTCATTGGAGTCCCCTGTGAATGTGACAATGCCCTTTCTTTCCAAATTGTCCCACGGGCGTGCACCACTCCAAGTGCATGCTTTGGACCAACATAAATGGTGACTCTTTTTCCATAGCTTAGCGCTAAGGCTTAAGTCAAAGCTATTAACTCTGTGTTTTGAACAGAAGCATCACTATGCAGTGCTCTAGTTGCTAATATTTGGGTATTTGTTAGCACTACATATCCAGCTGCTTGTTTTTCTTCTACTGCTGCCATCAGTGAGAATCTCCACATCTGCATCATTATGAGAGCATCAGCACAGGCTTAATTTGCTGGGGTGTGATCAAAAGAGGAAGGAAACCCTGGCAGTGAAGAAATGAAAGACAGCATGAAGGCTCTGCAGAGTTGGTAGCAGATGTTATAGCAGAATGTAAGAAAGAACATGTAAGGTGCTTGTTGAAACTACAAGAACAGTGATCTCCAAACAGTTCTGATTCCACACCCCTACCAGTAAACTATTTTGGAGCACCCACCCCAAGTATAGCTATATTTAGTAGTTGAAATTATATGCCTCTAATGCTGAATGATAGGCATATAATACTGAAGTTCTAATGTTTTCTGTGTTATACCAAAGTTGCAATGTTTTCTTCCCACACCCCAGTGGATTGTCTAGTACACCCCCATGGGCATTCAAGTGGGTTTGCACCCCACTTTGGAGACCACTGCACTGGAACGTCCTAAACCAGGAGCCTGTCTCTGACCATCGATTATAGATGCAAAGAGCAAAAGATGCAACCCCCTTCCCCAGCCACTCTGCTGTCCTCCAGCAACCAGGGACCTGATGCTCCTGGCTCAGGTTGGATGTCTTTCAATCAGCTCCTCCTGTGCGGCAGAGATTTGGGAGGAGAGGATTAGCCGTGCCTCTGCCACCAAGCTCTGTGAGGTTACAAGGACTGGCCCCAGAAACTCCTCGGCTTCATGCTCCTGGGAAGCTTTATCTCTGTCAGCCCATGGTCTCGCCATGTGCCCCTTTCCCAGCATCTTGCATCAGCCTGGGCTAATGTGTTTAGTTTATCTGAGTCAGTGATGATATGGCTGACTGAAGTACTTGAGCTAGGAACACAGCTTTCTAGAAATGCAACCTGCCATTGCTTGTCCTTTGATAGTATCTAACACAGCTGTTTCCATTTGCCAGTCCTCCTCCTTCCTGTGCCCCTGGAACTGCCAGCTCTCTGCTGCAGCATCACTGCATCCAGTGAGAGACTTGTTTGGGGCAGGAGGTGTACCCCAGAACTGTATTCACTTCAAAGGCTTTTGGGGTAAGGTGATGCTTTATACCTTCTAACCAGGAGGTTTTCTTCTCTCATTAAATGGAGTCTTATTTAACTTTCTTCTTCACTATATTGGGAAGGCTTTTATGAGGCCTCCACACAGCTTCTCTTCTCCAGGCTGAACAGCAATGGGACACAAAACTACAATCTGATACTCTTTGTGTATTGTGCCAATCTCAGTGATAGAGCATTTGAGACAGCAGGGTACAAACCTCTCTGTAGGGAAATTGCACTTGTTCCTTCATACCCTTCTTTTCTTTCCTCCTTTTCCCCCAGTGTCAGATTTCCTTTAAGTTTCCCCACATTTCACCTCTTCTCTGCTTTTTTCTACCCTGTCATTTTACTCAAACTATTTCCATTTTCTTTTTTAGGAGACAGCTACACATCTCATTGGCAACTTCGGCAGCTTTTTCACGGACTTTCAATTCCAGCACCAGTTGGGGTCAGTGGGAGTTAAAAACAGAACCCAGGAATATCTATGTTCTTTTAACTCTTCCAGGAAATCTAAGCAAACCCGGTATGACCAATTAACTGAGAAAAAAAGCATAGTCAATAGCTGCAGTGGCACTGACACATGAGGAGAACAAGTCCTGGTGAGGGATTGTTTCATTCTCCAAGTAGAGCTTTCAGGGAAGTTCCATTAGGGAGTGTTAAGTCATATCTCTGGAGGTGGGAGTGGGAGACAACAGGGAGCATTTGTGTTGCTGCCTGTGGATTTCTTCAATAGGCTTATGCTCTCCGTGTTATTCAGGTTGCTCTCTTAATGGTTTTCGGCAGTTTTATAGCACTGAGATGCACTGATAAGCAGAAAAGGTGTTCTGCTCCAGAAGCAGCTGCATGTAACTGAAACTCCTGAAGATGAGCCTACAAAATGTTCTGAGATCGTGCTAGTTGAGAGGCATTGCAGAGATGAAACATCTTATCAGAGTGCCATACCCTGCCCCTGTCCTCCACATCACAGCCTCTGGGGCGACCCATAGAAATGCTGCACAAAGATGGGGTGCCTGAAAGTCTTTATTTTTTCATTACTTTTGTATACCCAGTCTCAAAAGAGAAGAAAAAAATAAAAAGAAAAAGCAGCTCATGTAGAACGGGAGTGTCTCAGTAGGCAGCTATGGTTGCTTTGATCCAGGAGACATAATTGCAGACCTTAGTGTAAACCCCAGGGTAGCCTTTCTGTGCACACCCCAGACCCCAGGAAACGATGCCCTGGAGCTGCCCGTTGCAGACTACTGGACCGCCGGAATCCCCCTGTGAATATGAAGAATATGCATGATCAGCAAGTGGTACCAGCATAAGTGATGAGCCAGAGATCCCAGAAATCACTGAGATCTGAGGGAGCTCCATCGTGGCTTTTCTATACAGATGTTCTAAAAAGGTCATTTTTGATTAGCACTCTACATCTGATGCTACTGTGCCCGCTTTAGCTCCAAGCATAGCAGAGCTAAGGATGAGTAAGCATCCTTTGGCAGACAATTAGGGTATGTATGTCTTAAACATTATTCTGCCAAGTGTTTCCACTGAGGTAGACCCGTGTCAAATGCAGAGCGATTGTCAGGTAGGTCCATTTGCCAGACAGCCTGGCATATTGGCTAGCTCATTTTTGGTAAGTCCAAAACTAACAATTGTGCCCTAAGCTCTAAAGTCACCATAATTACTATTCACTCTCTGGTGCGATGTTCCTCCATTTTTAATAGCCTGAGGGGCAGGAGGCTGCTTCTAGAAATTTAGTGCAGAGTTAGTGCTGTCTCATAAAAAGGCAATGACTGAGTGTTAAAAACCCAGCCTCATGCAATAAGGAGCTTCCTTCCTACGTCTCCGTTGTTGTTAAAAAAACCAATAACCTTTAGACATGACAATGCAGTGAGTACAGTAATTCTCAAATATGAAAGCCTCTTTGACTGGAAAACGGTAGGGGAGAAACACAGGGGAAAGGAGAGGCAGATACTTTACCTGGCAGGAGTCCTTTCCTCCCTCCAGGTATCCTACACATATCATGTTATCTGTAATATCCCCAGGGTAAGCACTGCTGCATGCACGTGAGGAGAGTACAGGAGCCTTCAGGCACTGCAAGGTATCTGGATACGCACCTACAAGAAAATAGGGATAGATGGTTGATAACATCTCTGAGTTCATCTCAGAGCCCAGAAATAAGATGTCTGAACAGAAAAGTAACCACTGAACATCCTGGTCCAGCTGTTGTCAATTCTCCTCTGAACAGTAATCACAGCATGGAGGGAACAAGTTCTACCCATGGGTACACAATTCTACATTGCTGCAGGTTTACTTGTCGCCAGTGGATTAGACACCAGTCACGGTTCACACCTCTGACTATTGGTGTAAGAAAACAGAACTCTCTTGTAGTCATTTGAGACCCACAGTCACTTATTTTCATCTTAACACTCAGAGAAGCAACAACTCTATTGACATCAGTTAAATTGCTACTGCTTGGCACTGCACAACTGATAGCTCCAGGCCACAAAATCTATGGCACAAAATCGATGACATTGTGAACAGCACATGGACTTAAGTGGCTCCACATCCCTAACACAGAGCCACAGGAAGCGCCTTATAAAGTCTTGCCTTTAAAGTACTTACATGGTCACTGTCCTACAGGGACTTATCCCACAAAAACGCCTGTCCCACAACACTTGTCTGTTCTTTACCCTGCGCCGTTAACTGTGAGTTAAATGTCTCCCTCAAAGGGTACTCACTAGTGCTGCTCGCTGTGTTGCCCCAGCCAGAGATGAGGCATGTGGTGCCTGCGGTCACACAGCTGGTAGGCAGAGAAACCGTTTGTACAGCGTCGTTCAGCTGAGCTGGTGTGGCAAGTTTGATGAGCATAATGTCATTGTCCAGTGTTGTGGTGCTGAAATCAGGGTGACGGATGATTTTAGATGCTCTGATCACCTGCTGTGTTGATTCTTTGAGTGCCAGGTTATGTTTCCCAAGCTGCACTTGGAGGGAACTGCAAAAGAGAAGAAATGGCATATACTTTATGGCTACCACAAGTTACGAGGAACCTCCCTGTCACCTTATGCACTCGCTTCAACACAGCTGTTGTAATAGCTGTTTTCATGGAGGTTACCTTTCTTGTCCTAGGAAACCATACTGAGATCTTACCCGTTCCTAGTTCAGATGCTGAATTTCTGCGGGTTTGTTTTGTTGAGCTGAGACAAGTTGAATACGTAACAGTGCTTTATACAAGCACTTTGGGAAAGGACAAACTGTCACCCTGAACTCATTCCTCTCCCTCTTCTCCAGTGCCTAAGTTTTAGCAAGGTTAATGGAGTTCCTAAGAAATCACAGCCTATAACTCACTGCTAGATTGTCACATTGTCATTTCAGAAAGCGCTCTGCATTCACAGAAACGTTTGCAGAAGTGGAAAACCCCTTATGATACTTCAGCCAAGCTTTCTGAATGAGATGTCCATTCCTTGAATGGCATCACTTACATACTCGGATCTCACAGCTCAGAATTCCTGCTGGAAGTGAATTGGAAGACAGAAGTAGGTTACAGAAGATTATATTTTTTCCACTTACTACTTGTAGCAGTGAGCTGCTGACACGACCCACTGGCTGTTGATAAGGGAGCCTCCACAGAAGTGATACCCAGAGTTCAGGGACACCTGAAATGGGACAGAGTTCGCTGCACAGGTGTAGCCTCCGACAATCTTGTCATCATCATCGTCATTGTTGATGGGGAAGGCAACTGCAAGACAAGAAATGGTACACGTCAACATCTAGCATAAGGAGTCTTGTGCCCCCGTGACTGAAGCATCTCACTTGCCCATAGTCCAATGATATACTACAACTTTAGGATTTCATGGGCCAGAGGTTGTATCTTTATACTTCAAAGACCTTAATAGAGAGTCTTTTTTTGGAGCTATGGACACATTTGAGTACTCCTGGGCCAAGAACCCCTACGAAGTAATTCATTACCCATTTTATGACACAAGCAATTACAGTCAGAGACAGCAGACAAAAGAAGTTGCAATGCGCTGCCTTAAAACTTCTGCGAGTTGAAACTGGGCTTCACTTTCCCCCAGTCGAATTCCTTACAAACTTGCTCAGGAAATGAGCTTCCTTACAAATTACAATAAGAGAAGTAAAAAATATACTCACCTGCCACGCCAACAAAGGCGAGAAACAGTATGTATTTCATGATGGTAACACAGCTCCGCAGGCACACTGGTGGACTGGAAGCTCGAGCTGCTAGAAATACGTTTTCGAAGAGGCCTTATCTCTTGTCCAAGGTTTTCTCCAGACAAAAAGTACACAGTGGAAAATTTGAACATCCAAATTAAGAGGCATTGGTAGAAAGTACAAACCATAGATCAGTTAATCATAAACCTTTCCTAATAGGGAGCTATTCTAAATTATTGCAGAGGCTGCCCTTCAATTTAAAAATACATCTGGGCATTGGAAGATGTGTGGTTGTTTGTTTGTCTCCTTCTTCTTTGCAGCAACTGTTGAGAGCAGCCCTCAGACCCCTTTGAGATTCCTCTGTGCTGATGGTGCCATTCTTAAACATGCATATTTTTGCTGGAAGCTGAATATTCTAGGTAATGGACAGCAATATACCATGCATTTATTTGGCAAAAGCAAACAAGCAAGCAAACCAAAGAAACCCACAAAACCTCCCAGTGTTAAGTCTGTTAAGTTTATTTGAGGAATTACCTTTTCTGTAGCAACGCGTGTGTGCTTATCCCATAGGACACAATGTTTTCCCAAATAAAATGCTTCAAAATTAATTCCAATAAGTGAGTACAAAAAAAGCTGCGCCCCTCGCCACCTCCCAGGTTAAACAGTTCAAAGGTAGGAATGTGCACCATATAGCTTTGAAATCACTACTCTCATCTAATCTATAGGATAATACCAGCCTAATTACCAAACCATGCTTTCATTTAGATTTGGAGTGGTTTTGCCACAGAAGAATTTCAGTGTAACATTGATGTTTATGTACGTAAAGTCTATGAACAAAAATACTGTGAGCATAAATAAAGAGACGTGCTGAAATCCTTCCCTGAAAGAGTGATAATTCCTGTCATGATGCTGAATTTGCTAAAGCTTAATCTGTTTGATGAATAATCCTTTTTCCAAGCAGCTGCTAACTTCATCGTGTTAGCTGCTGAGAGACATGGGATACCCAAGTGACTGTAATCGGAAGTCATACGTTTTGAGATGCTGACTCGGTGTTAGAAAGTAAGGAGTAATAATTGTTCTTAATTTTTCTTTCTGAGAGCCCTGAGGATGGGTGCACAGTGCTACTGCCCAGATGGGGTTTTTCCTTCACGCTAAAGTACAAGCCCAAGGCCAGCGACCCCATCTTATCTTGGGCTTTACACTGGTATCAGGGCACAGTTCTGTTACAAACATGTTTTACCCTGGGGAACAAATAGAGATTAGAAGCCTTCTGTGGAAAATGGAAAAAGTCTTTATAGGACTAAGCATGGAAAAAAATTACCAGAGCTATCTAATCCCATCATAACTATGCAGAGCATGAACAATTCTTGATCTACAATAGTAGTTAATTTGACCTCCCTCTGAATTTATAATTCCTTTGTCCATAACATGCCATTAGCAATAATATTTTTCCTAAGATATAGCTTTAACCTACTGCATAATATTTAGGATATGAAGGACAGCTTCATTTTCCTTCATTTCAGAGAGTTTAATATTTGGTTAAGCATCCACCCAAATTTCAGGAAAATCCAGTAATTCAGAGTACAAATTGGGAAGATCAACCATACCTGCCTTTATCTTGGGGCTTGGTTTTTGTTTTCCATTTTTACTTATTTAAGCTACCCTGATATTTAACTATCAGTTATTCTTAAGAGCATGAAAGACATCATATAGGGATGTCTGGTAACCTCCTTGAAGAAAAGGGTCTCCCTGAGTCTCTTTATGCTACTTGCTTAAATCAACAAGAGAAACTCTTCTCTGGCTACTGCCAGAGCTCACAGCAAAAGCTCTGGGTCATAGTTCTTGTGATGCTATTGTGTCTAAGTTCTTGATGGCAGACATCTAGTGAATGTACCTCACCCAAGCTCCCCTCATTCACCTGTCTGCCTCTCAGGGGCCTCTTCTAGAGGACCACACGAGTCCCACAACTCCAGGGTGCATGCTAGCAAAGCAGCACATGGAGAAAACTCATCTCAAATGAAGATAAATGGGATATTTGTGATACACAGATCAGAGGTCATCTAGCACTCAGACAGCTTCAGAACAGCCCTTCAGGCCTTTCAGTGAGAAAGGTAGAAAGAATCCTTGGCATTCAGGCTGAAATGGGAACACCTAATCCTGCCCCACTGTCCTTTCTTTACCATGACAAATTGCTAAAGAAATGTAAATATCATCTTCTGCTCAATGATGCTGAACATTCCACAGACACACTTTCCAGGGTCTTTCAAAATATACGCTCCAGGAGGTACACCTCCTGCCCCAAACAAGTCTCTCACTGGATGCAGTGATGCTGCAGCAGAAAGCTGGCAGCTCCAGGGGCACAGGAAGGAGGAGGACTGGCAAATGGAAACAGCTGTGTTAGATACTATCAAAGGACAAG
>JAOEHX010069329.1:0-10027 GCA_025448015.1 Bolborhynchus lineola
CTTATCATTATTATTATTGGTGGTAGCAGCAGTGGTTTTTGTTATACCTTAGTTACTGGACTGTTCTTATCTCAGCCTGTGGGAGTTACATTCTTCTGATTCCCCTCCCCATCCCTCTGAGAGTGGGGGCAGGAACTGGGGGGAGTGAGAGACTGCGTGGCTTACTGAGTTACAGCTGGGCTTAAATCATGACAGCAAGTAAGGTCTAGGAAAATCTATTTATTTATATTAGCCAGAATTTTTTTCAGGTGTAAACTTACCAACTAGTTAAGGCCCCATTTTTACTTTCTTAATTTGCTTGAAAGAAGGCAGCTGACACACCTGAGTCTTCTGTCTGTTCTTTAAGTGGAGGTCTCCTGCTTTCTATGTTTTAGGAGAAAAAGCAATGAAATATTCAAGGAAGTGACTTTCTATATGTGAGGACTTTAATACCCACTCCACATCAGGATCAGAGAGTAGGAGACCTGACCTGTAATAATAGGGAAATGCCTCCCATAAAAACAAAACGTGCTTTTACCATTTATCATAGAATTATAGAATGGTTTGGGTTGTAAAAGACCTTAAGATCATCTAGTTCCAACCCACCTCCCCATGGGCAGGGATGCCTTACGCTACACCATGTCAACCAAGGCTCTGCCCAACCTCGTCTTAAACACTGCCAAGGATCAATGGTAATTATCCACAGTTCACTCACTTTGCCATACAAAGCAGGAGATGATAAATTCATCTATCCTGCCCATATCTGAAAAAGCAATTCCAATGTCAGGATCTAGAGCATCGTGCTTCAGTCTCTGTGTCCAAAGTCATATAAAGACAAATATCCCAAAGTAATAAGTTAAAAACACAGACGTTTCCTTTTCTTTCCCATCTCTCATAGGAATGCCTTTGTTCTTTCAGTTTATGAATGAGAACAGCATGTATATGTTTTTTGGCAAAGTGGCACCTTTAGCACTTTTCCAACAGTAGGTTAAGTCTTTGCCTTTATCTCCAGTTCTGATAAATATTTGAGAAGCAGTGCTATAGAAAAGGTGAAACAGTGAGTTGTCTGTGCTGTGATAAGTTAGAACAAGACCAGTAGATAAGGTGGGATAAGACTAGAGGAATAGGTGCAAATTCTCACATTGTTGTCCCACCTTGCCTGCACAGAAGCATAAATAAATGTAATAATATTTAAAACTTATTTAAGTAGTAATTCATAAAGAAAGGGGGTAAATATTTGTAATTTCTTATGTGAAATAAATTATGATTTCTACTACTAGAAGATGGGGTTTTTTTTAAGCCATACTTAAGTCTACCTAATAATTTGTTTTAACTTTTCTGCTAATTGAAGAAAAACAATCTTTGATTAACTTATGACAGCACAACTACGATATTTGTTCTTCACAGTTATGAGACCAGGATCAGTCTACACAAGTCTAGATGGAAATTTCAACCCCAATAGAATAAAAACACATTTAATTAGCAATGGATAAAGCCTGTTTCTCAAAATACAATACTTTGTCTATCAGTTCATATCTATTCACTGTCTATCATATTGGATCTCAAACAATGAATCCTGAATTTTTTTTTCTTTTGCCATTTTTTATGACTTCTTGATTGCTTGCTCTTTCTAGTCCCTTTCATTTAGAACTATTAACAGTGTGGTGTTCTATGTACTTTCATTCTGATGCACTTCAGAGCTACGGGCTGATTTTTCAGGGTGTTATAATCATGAAGGTTTGGATCAGGCAGGTGCAATTGGGGTGCAGACAGATTTGAGGTGTGGAAATAGCAGTCAGAAAGTGACATATGCATTGCTTAGTAATGAAGACTGTTTTGTTAATCAAGAGGATAACCAAATCATCCCAAGCTTCAATGATCTTTGATGAGTAAGGACAGGGTGCCCTGCAGAGAGTTTGTGCTGTCATTAGGGTTTTTTTTTCATTTGAAGAGAGTTGACCCTTCCGTGATGTTGGGCCATATGCAGTGTTCAGACACCAGTGTTGCCTCCCCCATGCTATTATTTCTGTTGAGATTTGCTAAGGAAGTAAAAAGATATTGAATATTAATTTACAATTAGAAAGTCAGTTTTAAAGCAGGAAGAGCTTGATATTCAAACAGAAATCTAATACCTGCTCACTATTTTAAGCAGAGAACAAAAAATGAAAAGCACAAAAGACCTGCTCTATAAGCAAAACAATGATGATTTTTTTTTTTTTTTCCCATGCTGTAAATTGCTTCAGCTGTGAGTTTTATCCAAGCATGGTTCAAAGGGAAATGGACTTTGGCAACATGCAGATGTTGTTTTCCTTTCAAACTCTAGCTAACAAAGCTATCAAATATGAATAGTACCAAATTGTCTTTGGTACATTGTATGTCCCAATACAAATTCTTTGGATGCAGAAAGGGAAGTCTTTTCATCTGATCAGATATCCACATTTTTCTATAAGTAATGAAAAGGATCTGCTATCACTTAGAGCTAGACTCTAGAGGAAAGCCCATACTACAAAGTAGAACAAAATAGTTATCTCTTCTACATCAAAGAAGTAGCATAAAAATATATAATATGGATTGTCAATAGTAAATGTGATATTTTGTGGCCATTAAACTCTAGTATGAATGTACTAAACATGTCACATATTCTTATAAAACTGTATTCTGATAAATCATATTAAAACTATGAGCTCTCTCAAAGTTGGAAAAAATCACTGATTTATGATGCAAGTATGTTGTTTTTCCTCTGTCAAATTGGTCCCTGTTGATTTCAAAGCTTGTATGTGTGTGAGAGAGAGAGAGGTCTGAGGCACTGTGACACTTAGATGATTCTAAAAACTGTTTTCATTTTCAGATAACGTACAGAGCTTAAATGCACCTTTTATATTTAATCTGCTGTACATTTTCCTACACGAAGCATTTCTTAACCAGATCTTCAGTATCTGGAATTTATTTCCTATAAAATCAGTATTTATTTTTAGATCAGATTTATCCAAGCACTTATTTGCCATCATTTTATTAAAACTTCACTAATGAAGTAATTCTAGTAAGCAACCGGAATATTCCATCTCAATAAAAACATTGTGTCTTTGTTTTCTACCCAATAAATAAGAGTAATATAAACTTCTTGAGTAATAGAACAGCTTCCACACAGTATTAGACCCACCCACGATTCAGTTCAGTATTTAACTAGGAGTTAACTGTTAGGAGTAATTTTTTTCCCCATCTTGTATTTCTGTAAATAAAATATTCCATTCCCCTCTAAATTCATCACCACCATAAGTCTCTTTGTTTAGCTGAATCTCCTCTTAGAAATGCAGGCCAAATTCACAGAACATAATAAATGATTGAATATAACAGAATGAGATTGAGGGGGAAAATACTTACACTTCTTTCATATAAAAATCTAAACATAAAAGTTTCCTCTAGGACATGAATACTTGCCATTCAGATTAATAGAAGGCAATATTCATTAGCACTATCTGGCTGCTATGTGATTCACCTTGCAATTTCTTACTCTATTTTTCCCAAATTAATCAATTCAGAGATGCAATAGATAACGTGATCTTTTGGAAAGTTCTTCTGTGCTTCATCCTCTGGTGAGTTAGAAATTTATTTTGTTAGCAGTTGCATTCCCTTATTCATTGATTCTGTTTAAAAAATTATTTTGCTAGAGACATAATTCTGCAGTTTCAGTTCACTTACATTTTGTCCTGGATATGTGTCATAGAAATAAAATTTGGGTGCAGTTTCCTGTTATGCTTTTGGAAATCGGTCTCTCATATTTCTGGAAGATAGATGTATGAGATTGAACTGTGGATCTTTCACTGGGTCATAGGGGAACAGCACACTGAAATCCTGCAGTTTACATTAAAATTAGTTTTATTTCTCTTTCTCTTATTTTGACAAGCTTTAACATGTTGAGCAGGCTTCACTTCTCTTCAATTGCATAATCTGAGGCTTAAAGACACCTTGTTTTGTATCCCGTAGTAGGAAAATGGCCTGAATTAATTAAATGTAGTTAACTGTGTAAAAGAGTGATTAAAAATCCATACTAAATTAACAAGAATTTTGTAATCTCCGATGATTATATGCCAGTTAGATTCTCTCCAGATAATCAGATCACCTTCCTCTGCGAATGCTGCCTGATTTATAATCATTTCAGTATTTCCCAGACATTAATGAAGAGAATTTCATTTAGCAGTGCATAAATGAATAAAAAAAAAATTACACAGAAAGAATGTCGTAATTAAGATGAAACAATAAAAGACCAGGTATTAATTCTGTACCTGAGTGACACCCAACTGAGGCATATTTCACTTACCCAACAAATTGTTCCTCAGGCAAAACAGGCATCACCGCCAGTAGAATATTAAGTTCTCAGTTTACCTTTTTGCTGAAAAGCTACCACAAGTGGTTAAACCTGAGGAGGAATCAGATGTGGATGAGAAAATATCAAAAAAGATGCAGCCAGCACCCTCTAAGCTGTCAGCAGCTTTAGCCAAAGAAAGATCATACTTTCTACGTGAATCTGTGTGCATGTGCAGTTCCTTAGAAGAGGTGATGTGTGCTTGTACCAAAGCAATCTAATTACATTTTTTCAGGCAAAGAAATGAATTACTCTATTTTTTTCCTTCTGCTTTTGGAAAAAGTAGGCTATATAAATCCCTCAAAGTAGTCACCTGAGATATAACCTTTAACTCTGATGGAATTCAGTTACAGTAACAGCCTAATTGAAGGTAAATTAAACAAGACCATGACCAAGTGCTCACACTAAATGAAACTTTAAATTATACCAGTAACAGGCAGCTGTGTTCTAGAATTACATCTTAAAGAGTGTGACATTTGGTTTCAGGTTAATCAATGAAAGTTTTAAAAATACTTTGAAACCTTTCTTGATTTATTATGGGCTGAACTGACTCTAATCTTCTAACAGACATTGAGAAGGAGAGGAATGGAAGGGGAACTTCTCTGGGATATGTGATGTCCCTCCTGTTTTAGATTTTCTCCAGTCCCTCCACCTATACATATAGGAGTACACTTGGCTGGTATCACTCTCCGACTGTGTTTCTGAAGTATCAGAGGAAACATTTTTTCACAGAAATAGCATAGATCTAACAGACCAGTGAAGATTACCCTAATTCCTTCCAGGCCTTATTTTTGCCACCGCATTTATCAGAGAACATGGTGCTATACTTTCACAAGGGAGCACAGCCTGCATCCCAACTGGTAGAGGGAATAGCTGTGCCAGAAAGCAGCTGCAAATATTATATGTGATTGGCCCACAGAGCTAGTGTGAATGGAAGGAGGGCCTCAGCACTCCCATGGAAATTTTTTGCCTCCCTACCTCTGTCTTGGCTCAAAGCACAACTAAAATTACATTATTTTATCACCTTAAACATGTCTACCACAATTTTATCTTGCAACAATTATAGCTCCCATTTCCCCACAAATCCCTGTGATTCCTAATGTGCAGCCTGCGCATACCCCTATGCTGACTCAGATAGAGCTCAGGCAGTTTCCCTGACTCATGGTCTCTTTAAGATCACAAATCTGGGTATTTTTTCACCACCCCCCCCAAACAAAACCCTGATGTGAGTTTGTTCCAGTCTAACTCACCTGTCATATCAGGCCCCTACCGCCTTCCTGCTTCCTCAGATGTCTAAAAAACAAGCTTCTGCAAAAAGCCAAGCCCTTCGTCAACAGAGCTTGTCAGCTGTAGGCTCTGTGACTGTGTTTTCCTGATCTTTTGTAGCAGATCTTAATATCTCCAAAAAAATTACTGCACAACCAACACCCTGTACTTTTCATCCATCCATAAATTCACAGCTGGCATCCTTATGGGATTTTCTATTATGTGTATTCAGCCTAGCATTTCCAAATCTTCAGATGGTCTGTATTATTTCTCCTTACAAGGAAAAGAATATTGCAGAAGCAGAGGGCTGTTCTTTCAGTCCTCTGGATTTAACTGAGGTTAGCTTTGGGATTTGAACAAAAAGGGGTTTCATTTGTATTCACTCCTAACTTTCATGGGGTCCCAAAATCTATGTTATTCCTGGTAAAGAAAATATCTCAGACTTTAGGAAGTATGGAGCCTTTCTTCAGCGAGGGGTTGTTGAAAACACGGGTTCTAGCCACCAGTTTAATGTCATTGCCAAAATGACATTTTTTCAACAGTGTTTTTATAGAGCATGGAATGAGCTGTGCATGGAACAGAGGAAGAGAGTCATACATTTTCCTGAATCTGATTGGTTAGGTGATAGATTGGCAGGATAGTTTTGGCTGTGATGTCCCAGATAGAATGGTTTGACTGTAAACATTAAAGATAAAATTGGTAGGCCTTTATGTGCCATTTCTATTTTGCAGCTTGATTTCCAAATTAAGAACACCTTCTGGATCACACTCTTGCTCAGAGATCTGTAAAGCTGTATGGGAAATCACCTGTGTGTGTGCTCTTTATTACTTCCTAATTTATTATTTGCTCTTCATCCAATTTTGAGACTTGACCAAGTAAAATGTTAAAGTCATCTATCATAGCATGTATGACAGTGTTAAATGTTAAAACACTGGAGCTCTTGTAATCTGCATATGCTGTGTTAATTCTTTCTTTTTTTTTTTTTTTTTTTTTGGTAATTTCTGGGATCATGAAATCAGCAATTTACTCTCAGAGTGAATGATAACGGTAAAAACACTAAAACTGGCTACAACACATGTTTGCTTTGTTGTTAACAACCCACTGTTTAGAGTTAATAGAAGGTCAAGAGACTGATTCAACAAATACCTGATTTCCTGCAAATTGCAAAGTTTGGTAATTAGTAAATTCAACAAGTGTCAAATTACCATCATTGGGCTGATATATACTGGTATTGGGCCAGGGTTTTACATGGCAAAGCCAATTTGGTCCAAGAGTGTGCACGCACTTTATAAATATGCATTTTTTTAAAGCTCAGTCCTGTGATTGCAAACATCTAAGGACTGCTGCAGGAAGCTGAGAAGTTAATGTCATTTATTTCTAGCAGTTACCAAAGCATAAGCTTAGTGGATGCCTTTTACATATTTGCAAATAGATACATCTGTTTTCAAGTAACCAGGTGTCTCCAGTTCCCCATTAACATGTGCTTATTAAAGCAAACAACATACCGATGGGTGTCTTAAATTTGTTTTCTTAGTATGATTTAGACTTTTCATCAATCTGCATTATGAGATGACATTTGCACATTATACGTGAGTTAAATGATAACCAAGTGCATAATACAGTCACTGCTCTATGTTGCTTAAAGGTTTTGTTAGAACATTTGTAAATAATTCTATCTCATTTTGAGCACTTTGGACAGCGTGGGGGGAAAGTGACTCTGTAGCCTCGTTTGGGAATAATTTTTTCCAAAAGCTAAGGGACTGCCTTAAACAGTGCTCAGCTCCAGGAAACTTCACTGAAGTTTGTTTTTTTTTTTTTTTTCTGTGGTGTGTGTGTTTATTTTTTTTCTTTTTAACAGCTAAAGCAGTGTATTTAGCCCAGTTCTTTATTAACGATTCCTGGTTTGCCTGTCTGTCTTCTGGGAGAGGAGTGAAACATCCATCAGCTAGCAGATAGCATCCGCAAGAAACTCCAAGGGAAAGAGTGGGCAGACAGAGTGCTTGACAACTGAGTGAGGAAAAAGCTGGGAACATTCTAATGTGGAAGCATTGACAGTATGAGGAGATCATTTATTTTCAAATAGGAAGGACAGCTTATACATATTCTTAGTCTGCCATTATATCAATTTTATCTTGAACCTGGATGAATTTAATAAGATATGAGAAAATAAGCAGAACAAGAAATAAACATACATCTCCTTAGTTGATATGAGGTTTATCCTAGTTGACAGAAGTCGTCTCTCTAATTACAGGAGCAATTACTAGATGGAAAACTGCTTCAACTGAACAACTGATTTGCATGATAACAGTGACAGCTCTTGTCCTATTAAAAGACCTTTCAGTCTACTCCCTTATAGCACTCTGTCTCTATATTATTGACATTTAATCACTTTGAATAAGAGACTGCAATACTGATAATTTAACAAGTGACTTGTAAAAGCTTATCCAGGCATATAACAAATATGGAGACTTTGAAGGACTAACTTTATATTTTTTTCCAGCAGAGCAAATTCCTGATGAAGTCAGGGTTACTTCTTTTCTTTTGGATGAATGTTCAGTCAGTACCTGAAAAGCTGGAAGTGAGGTAATCTTCATAAAGAAATCTTTATAATTATCATACATCACTTTAGGCCATAGGGTTTTTTGGTTTGGTTTGGTTTTCATTTTTGGTTTTGTTGTGGGTTTTATTTTTTTATTTTAAGAACAGAGTAATCACAGAGATTCTAGATGCTGATATTTCAAAAAAAAAAAAAAAAGAGTATGGGATCATCTGCTTTAAGGTGGAACGAAGTGCTGAGATGCACAAATGCAGGAAGCCTATGAAGAAACATTTGATAACAGGTTTTGTCCATGAGTGTGCTATGGTTTGGTAACTTTACCAATGAGAATTCACACTGTAAATTATCAATGCATATATGACTATAATACCCTTATTAAACCTTTTCTGAAAGTTCCAGGACGCCACTTGCCATTAAACTGACCATTTTTATTGTTTAATAGATGAGAATGTACCTCTGGACAGACCCAGCCTTTGTAAACTGGGCTTATGTCCAAAAGAAGAGAATTAATTGCTGTCACAGGCTAGAAAGTTGTCTTTCTGTGGCAATGCACAGCCCACAATGGAGGGTTACTTGCATGTTGACAGGGCGCTCCCTGACATGGGCTAAATCTCAGCCAATTCTCTAAACAGTCTGCCATTCTTCATGTGCAAAATATAGACTGCACACACGCCAGCATTGGCTAAAATCTACTGCTGCCTTCACAGTTTAAGAAATAGTAGTGTCTGACTTGGATACCAGTGCCAAATGTTGGGTACAAATCTTGACAATAAAATATTTAAAGAAAGATTTTATGAGATTGTAACTGCAGATATGGGTATTGCTAAGGGTCACATAGGAGGCTGTAGCCCACTTTCCCCTTTATGTTTCTTCCCACTGCCTACACCCTTTTAAGTATATTTGCCTCATGAGCTGTTAAGGTGGTTGCATGACCTCCATGCCATATGCTGTTTGCAAAGCACTGGCTGTATTATGTCTTTATTCCCAAGGAGGTTATAACTCAGTAAGTAGGGGAAGATTATAGCACACCAATGGTTCTGCTTTTCGGAGCACACTTGTGCTACCTAACACAGAAGCTCTGCCATTTGCACGTTGAGTGTGTGGGCTCATCTTGCAGACAGTGGAGACCAACCAATATGTTGTTTGTTTGTACTCTTGTTCAGTGGGCCATAGCTAATATGGGAGACATAAACAAGGCAAGAGTCATTGTGACTGCACTCATGTACACAATTTAGTAGGCCAGGACTACTGGGGGCTGGTGGAGCTGGTCTGACAAAGAAGGGGAAGAGCAGTTTTGTTAGGAGGCTTGCAAACTGGTTAAGGATGCTTTAAACTGGATGTGTTGGGGGAGGGGGGCATCATTCACTCCCAACACACCCAGTCACATGCCAGCACCTATAATAAATGCTCAGAGCAATGTAGAGATATTCCAGTCACTCCAGCCAATGAGCTGTCTTCAATTGCACCTCGGCTCAGATGCCTCATACAAAAACCCATAGCATGGGGAACAAACAAGAGGAATTAGAGATGTGTGCACATCTACGGCGGTATAGGCATCACAGAAACATAGTGAGATGGCTCCTATGACTGGTGTGTTGGAATGGAAAGTTACAGGCTCTTTAGCAAAGACAGGCCTGGTGAGCAGGGAGGGAGAATTGCTATTTGTGTTAGGGATAGGCTGGAGAGTTCGGAACTCCGTCTGGGGAACTAAACTTGGCTAGGGATGTCAAAAATAACAGGAAGGGATTCTATAGGTACACAGTGAATGAAAGATAGACTAGGGGAAATGTAGGCACCCTCTGAAAGCTATCAGGAGAACTGGCTACCCTGGATTTGGAGAAGGCTGAGGTTCTTAATGACTT
>JAOEHX010069339.1:11072-23037 GCA_025448015.1 Bolborhynchus lineola
TCCACAAACCCAAGCAGCAGATGTACAATTCAGAGAATCTCAACCTTCTTATGCTGACTGAGGCAGGAACCTAGTGTGAAAGAGGAGTGGGGGACAGGACACACAGCAACGTATCATGCAACTGCTTGACTGCACTGTATGCAGAAGCACACTGATTATAGCAACATTGGCCACTTGAATTGTAGCTTTGCTTGTCATGAGAGCCGAGTTTTTTTCAGTTTGTTTTCTCTTTTTTTTGCTGGGGTGGGGTGTTGTGTTGTGTTACAGAAGGCACTTGTTTAAATGCCTAAATAAATGTGTGGTGGGTTGATGTTGGCTGGACACCAGGTGCTCACCAAAGCTGCTCTATCACTCGGCAAATACAGTGAACAACTCATGGGTTAGATAAAGCCAAGAAGAGAGCACTCACCCATTGTTGGCACAGGCAAAAAAGACTCAACTCAGGGAAATTAGTTTATTACCAATCAAATCAGAAAAACACCTCCCCTGCACCCCCTCCTTCTTCCCAGGCTCAACTTCATTCCCGAGTTCTCTACCTCCTTTTCCCCAGTGCTGCAGGACAGGGAATGGGGTTTGCAGTCAGTTTATCACATGTTGTCTCTGCTGCTCCTTACTACTCACACTCTTCCTCTGCTCCAGCATGGAATCCCTCCCACAGCAGACAGTCTCCCATGAACTTCTCCAACATGAGTCCTTCCCACAGGCTGCAGTCCTTCACAAACTGCTCCAGTGTGGGTGCCTTCCATGGGTGCAGTCCTTCAGAAACAGACTGCTCCAGCCTGGGTCCCCTGTGGGGTCACCAGTCCTGCTGCAAACCTGCTCCAGCGCGGGGTTCTCTCTCCATGGGGCCACAGCTCCTGCAAGGAGCCTCCTCCAGTGCGAGCTTCAAACAGGGCCACAGCCTCTGACAGGCATTCCCCTGCTCCAGTGTGGGGTCCTCCACAGGTGGCAGCTGAACATCTGCTCCACTGTTGGACCTCCATGGGCTGCAGGGGCACAGCCTGCCTCACCATGGTTCCTCACCACGGGCTGCAGGGGAATCTTGGCTCTGGCATCGGGAGCACCTTCTCCCCCTCCTTCCTCACTTACCTTAAGTGTCTACAGAGCTGCTCCTCTTATATACTCTCACTCCTCTCTTCCCACTGCTGTTCCTCAGTAGTTTTTCCTCTCCTGCATCTTGAGCACATTATCCCAGAGGCACTACCATCACTGCTGATGGGCTCAGCTTTGGCGAGCAGCAGGTCTATCTTGGAGCTGGCACTGGCTCTGTCAGACACAAGGGAAACCTCCTGGTAGCTTCTCACAAAAGCCACCCCTATACCCCCCCCGCTACCAAAACTTTTCCATGCAAATCCAATACAATACGTAAACACAAGAAATCTGTGGCTTAGAGTCCTGCAGCCTACCAAGGTGGCTAGAAGGGTGGGAAATGCCACCTGCTCCAGGGTAGCACTGTGGCAGCTTCTGCACTTCTTCAGTACCTCTCCCCTTTCTTGTGAATCAGACCCCACACTCAGCATTAAGGGTGTCTTCACTCTGGCTTTCTCAAATTGGGAATGTATGTTTCCCCATAGGCTGGGGGTCAGGTGAGTCTGAGCACTTGCAAGTTATGCGGTGAAGCAGGGTGAAGAACAGTCCTAAGGCAATGTAGGTGAACCTCTCAGGAAGCTGGTGTCAAAATTGATAGAAACACATCGGTGTTGGAACTGTTTAGCAGAACCATGGTTTGCCATCACTGCCCCTGCAGGCAGTCTGTGAGGAAGAAGCTCCAACACTTCTCAAAGATTCCTTCAACTAGGCACAATTTTAAAAGTGTGTTTTGCAAAACCCATGTGTTTCATCTGCCCAATGGCAGCAACTCCTGACTAAGATCTGCCTGTCTCCAGCTTCAGATACCTTCCTGTTGCTCCCCAACTAGCAATGAATGAGATTAATGTCATTTGGCATTTTGAAATGCTGTACTATGTTTCACTAAAAAATATTTTCAAGTACCTTGCTTTACTTCAGTAGAGAACAAAACTTGTATCCCCAGATTTGAAATACCCTTCCTTTAGATGTGAGAAATCCTCCGTTAGAATCTAGCAAGTCTACTTGTATTCATTTGTAGTTTCAGATGATTCCCTGAGCTGGAAAAGTATAAAGCAAGCATGGTCTGAAAAAGATCAAAGTAAATAAAAGCCACCACAGTCAGGCCTGCTACTGAATTTACCACCTGCTATTCAAATTGAGCTGAGAAAATTCTCAGCCCTTGGGTGTAAAATTAAGGGTGTGCGAACAAGAACCATTCAGCTTTTTTTAATAGAAATGCCTCCAATTATCAAATTAAATGCTTCATTACTCAGGAAAAAAAAAATCAAGTAGGTGGAAGACTGAACCAGCTCATAATGATTTTTAGAGACCTGACAGTTTTGACAGTTACCTGTAATTGATGATGCTTGCCAAATCTGGGCACTTCCCATAACAGAATCTATTGTTAAGAACACTTCTTTCCTTGCTCCGAACAAAAATCAGTACATTTCACCAGGAACACTTCCCAATTCTCAAAGACGTAATTTGCAGAAGAGAGAGGAAAATCATCACTTTCAAAAATTAGACACCCCTCCCTCCCCCCATATAGTGTTGAGAACTTGAAGCAATTAACAAAGGATCTTGATCTTTTTGTTTAAAAACATTCAATCAACTTGGGATCCAGCTTCTACAATTTATTCCTTGGAACAGTTAATGTAGAGGGTGTCTTGTTTTGTTCCTTTCACAAATGCGCATAACTTTCAACACTGGGACACATACATATGCAAAAGAAAATTCAAAGTCCACTGCTCACTTCATCTTTGAGGAGACTGCTTCAAAAGAATGATGCCAATCTACCTTAAAAAGACGTTAGCATTGGCAAATGAATAGATATCCATTAAACCATCAACTGAAACTTACCTGCTTATTTAAATGAAATCCCCTTTGGGGCTGGGTAGATTTGAAGCAGCAACTCAGAAGTGAAAGGCTACTTACGAAACTCTAGAATTGTTTCAAATTCCAAACAGAGAGCACCTCACTTGCCTAGAGACAATGTCATGACAAACTGGGAAACAAAATCATTGCAAAAACCAAAGAATGGAAATGATAAATTACCTCAAATCCTTCACTCAAGTCTGCAATTCAAAAGGGAGAAAAGCATAGTAACTCCCTATAGACCTTCAGGTTACAGCTTAAGAAAACGGTCAAGGAAGCATGCAGATTAATGGACATTCCAATACTGTAAATCTAGTTAGATGCCCGCGAAACCTCTCTTTTCCCACTCTCAATTCAGTCTGCTTTATGTCAGATAAAACACTTCTTTCATATTTTATTTCCAGTTTCTGTATCACAACAAGGATTCTGCAAGAGTGCCATTCAGAAAATATACCTTTAAGACAAAGGAATACAAGCAAGAATCCTTATTTACATGTTGCCCCCAAAACAGAGCCCTAGGAACCCAAAGTCCAATCCCTCTCAGTCTGTTAAGTCTTATGACTACATAAAATATTTGGGACATGCACAATGCAGCTCTTAAAGATTTTGAGCAGACCTGCTTGTTAACTACCTCTAAGTTAGTCCTCTGGGACAGGAGGAAGAAGCTAGAATAAAGCTGATGGTGGCTTTGGCTGTCTGGTGTTGCTGAACCCAAGAGAAAATTCCTTGGCTTCAGCAGTGCCCAGGGGCTCTGCTCAGGCCAGATCAGTTTCAGTTCCTGACACTCTTAGAAGACCTTCCAGCAATGAGTTTTCACATACACCAATCTGGGCAACAAAACCAAATGCTATCAGGGGACTTTTAACACCACATCCAGGACTTGAGATCTGAAGCAAGGATTCAAATGTGGTACTCCCCCATCAATGGAATTTTACATTCATTTTGAAACAAAAATATTGTGTAATGTATTTTAAAGTTGAAAATGCTGAGTAAGTCATCGCTCCCTAATGCTACAGAACACAGGACCAGAAAGCTGCTTCCTCCAAGCACACTATCTCCTCTCAGA
Source organism: Bolborhynchus lineola (assembly GCA_025448015.1). Lineage (NCBI taxonomy): Eukaryota > Metazoa > Chordata > Aves > Psittaciformes > Psittacidae > Bolborhynchus > Bolborhynchus lineola. The sequence continues at coordinate 15,082 of JAOEHX010069339.1, forward strand.
TGAGTGCAGAAGAGCTCTTCCACTTGGACAAACCTGCAATCTACTCCTTTGGTATGATAGTGAAGGCTACAGGCTACCAAAAGGGCTGTACTACAAGGAGACATCCTTCCTTATATGCCATGAGAGGGGAAAAGCAGAAGCAATAGCTATTGTGATTAAAAAAGTTATTGCATACTTTTTTTGGCAATTATCCTATTGAGGTAATAAGGCCACCCATGCTCTCCCTCATGTTTCTGATTTCAGTGCAATGTGCAGGCAGTTCACACAGCTGAATGAACTGAGACAGAGCTACTGAAAGCTGAATGTGTACACAGGGAACACTAGGCCAAAGCAGCAGAACTCTAGCTGCCAGTACAGCATGAAAGGGGGAATCCTCACCAAGGATGCTCTTCAATTGAGTGATCACTTAGGTTCTGAAGACTGCACACTCATATGTCATTATAGTACTCACAGATAAACCTGCATGCAGCAAATGTTGCTTCTTTTTAGTTGGCACATGTAATTTTTTTCTCACCTCACCTTCTCATACATATTTCATGACAATCTTTTGTTAATACCATACAAAGTCCATCACCATGACTTTACCCTATGTTTGCCAAAACACTGCTTTTTTCAACAGATCTCTATCATGTAGAAAAAGTTCTCTGTCTTCTCTGAGGTTCTAAACTAGAAGAAGCTATCATTTCATGTAGACTGTACTTCACTATAAAGCTGACCATTCAATGTCATTTAGATGCCTCTGTATTTATTTCAATGTCTCATATTTGGCTACAACACTCCTTCCATAAAGCTGCTGTCTACAGATTGAAGCTTGAAAACACACAGAAGCTAATGCTTTCCACAGTACTTTGTTCCAATGATTAATCTGTCCTCATTGTTAAAATCTCATACCCCATTTCTAACTTGAATTGATTTGGCTTTAGCTTCAAGTTCATTTTTATGCCAATCTGCACAAGATAAGAGACACTTTATTACCTAGTATTTTCATTTCCATAAAGAACTGTCTACCACACAGGCACAATGGCTCTGATCTTCTTCTGATAAAACTATACAGACTGAGCTCTTAAGTATTATTTTAAATTATAAAAACTGTCAGTCCAAAATCGCACTGCAATTCAGCCACAGGAAATGCAATGCATTTTGGAATAAATGAAAACAAAATAAATTATTTCTAGGATCATGTGCAGTGGTAAGAACTTTAGATTCTGAGTCAAGTGCCTGAATATCACTTTTATGGTAGTGTTACAGCAGTGTCTGGGCAGCAAAGGCTAGCATGATGTTTGGATTTATGAGCATATGAAGCCTGAATAGCAATAGGGAAGCAAGTGATCCTGCTGCTGTAAAGAATACTCTTAAGCATAGACACTAGAGCTGAATGCAGATGGATGTGGAATACACTATTAAAAGTTACATGACAAGTATTACAGTGTGAAGCTTATGAAAAATTAGTTACATGGGTTAGTGGATTACATAAGATTTGTTGACTGGCTATAGGTAGTTATACATGACAAAGACGCCCAAATTGTAATGGAAGAAAAGGACTTGCTGAAAAAATAAAAAGCATTGCAAGAAGCCATGTCAGGGCACTGATACTAGGAAAAAACTATTCCAAGAGAAGATGCAATTTCCTTATGAAGAGGGTAATTAGCAAGAAAAGTTATTACCAAGCAAGATGAGCTAATCCTTACTTGACGTTTTTAAAGTTAGATTACATGTCCTTCTAAAAATATAATTAAATCCAGTTGCAGTAAAAAAACTATAGCCAAAAGGTTCACAACAGGTTTTTCCACCCTTGAAGAAAGAGCCTGTATATCTTTTTGAGGCAAGACACTGGGCTAAGAGATCATCAAAGGAAAGTATCACCACATAAATACTTTGGTCTCACTAAGGACAAAGGATGTCCCCTATGTATCCAAACCCAGTCACTGTGAGAAACAGACTACCAAGACAGACAGACTTCTGGTGGGCCCCTGTGCAGCCTTTCTTCTGCTATTCATGCCATTTGCTTCAGAGGTTAGAAGGAAAAGCAGGAAGGTTTGCAAATCCCTGACTACCCTCATAATATTGGCAGCTTTAAGTCAACAAATACTCTACTTCATGAACACAGGGCTCAGCAACTTTTTTTCTTATTATGGTCTGCAGGTACAGTACAAACACATAAAAGGCTGTGCCAGTCTATCTTCCATTTCTGTCAACTCTTTGAGTTGGCACATAACTTCTCTTTTCTTGGTATGCAAGTTAATATATCTTTGTCAATTCACTGGAGTAACACTAATGGATGGGTTTGCAGTTGGAGAGGCATTTTACCGATGGTGAAGTTGAGAAGGATGTTGAATGTTCCGTCTGTCTCCACAACAGTCTGTATGTCACCTGACTGAAGGCCAGGCATGCACATTCCCTGGAGACATAAAAGGCCAGGCTGGATGCAAGCAACCTGATCCAGATGAAGATGTCCCTGCTCGTTACAGGAGGTTGGACTAGATGACCTTCAGAAGTCCCTTCCAAGCCAAACTATTCCGTGATTCTATGATCCTATGCACCAGTCTCCCAGCACTTGCCTACGGCACTTGTAAGAGTCTACTCTGTTAAGAAATGAACACTTTGGTATAATTAAGATATTACGTTCTCTACGTTCAGTTCAATCCTTGTATTGGGTAAAAGTTAATGGGTTAAAATAATCTTATCTTGCCTTGTGTTTAGCAAGTGGTCCCTTACACTTTATGCCTTAAGAAGCATTACTGTATTTTTCCCATAGTTGATGGTACAAAAGCAGGATGTCTCAAGCACAAAAAAATAAACTGGAATAGAACACAGGGGACAAAGTCACAGTAATATAGAATCACAAAGAGAACAGAAATTTGTCTTTCTTTTATAGTCTCCGAACAGACCAATAAAATATATTTTCTGAACAAATAACTGGTAGCATCTTTCACTTCTGCTTCACTGAAACGTTCTCTGATTACAAAACTATTCTTCAGGACAACAAAAGAAAATTCTTACCCACTTTACAGAGTTCTTTTTCGATAACCCTAACTATCCTATGATTCTATGATTCACGCACACACATTTTTTGTAACATCTTGTTTCTTCAGTGCAGAAAGGGTTACAATAAGAGAGGTACACTTCACCCTTGTTGATGCCCTTCCTCAAATTTCCCTTCTCATCCTCTGCCCATTGAGCAGACATCCACAAAGCAACAGCATGAGCTTCTACATTTGGAAGGCCAGCACTAAGGGACTCAATGTCATTATTCAGGAATCCTCGCAAGACACATCTATGCATACCACAGTCATGAAGCTAATCATTCAGTAGTGCTAGTCCCAGTCTCTTATGAGTTTCTCTCCAGCCACTCTTTTGTCGCTCTCTTCACTCTTTACTGAATCTTACCTTAAAATCATAAATCCATCAGGACAGAAACTCCATTCTTTTAATCTGCACATCTCCATTACCTACTAAAATGGGCATGAAGCCTCACTAGAATGACTGGAAATGTGCAAAGAACAACTAGCTCCTGACTTCTCTTTCACTGAAGGTCCATCTTCTCCCAGTACACAAATAAAGCCCCATTTGTGAAAGTATGCTGTTATATGACTGGTCTCGGTCATCTAAGAAAAGTTGTGGCAATTGCATGAGGTCGCCGGTGGCAGGAAGGGGTACATACCATGTCACCTTTCTAAAAAGGCAGGAAGGAGGATCTGGGAATGAAAGGCTAGTCAGCCCTACCGTGGTTCCTCATAGCTTTATGGAGCAAGTTCTGGAAGCCATTTCCAGGCATGCAAATGACAAGAAGGTGACTAGGAACAGGCCACTAGATTAAACAAGGGAAAATCGTGCCTACAAACCTAACTGCCTTCTGTGATGAAATGACAAGTTCTGTGGATGTACACAGGGCAGTGGATGTTGTTTACATTGACTTAATAAGCCTCTTGATGTAGTCTCTCACATATACATATATATCTATATATGCCAAATGGGGGAGCTATGGACTCTGTACTGAACGTCATCCATTAAGAAAGGCCTGTGAGAAACTGGCTGAACTTTCAGCAGTAATGATCAACGATTTGAAATCTGCATGATGGCCACCTATGAAAAGCATGGCCAAAAGACAATACTGGGATTGATACTGTTCAGTTATCATTCCTGATCTGGTGGAAAGACACATAACATACTCTCAACAAGATCAGAAATAACAGGAGGCTGGGGAGGGAGACACTTATGGAAGGTGGAAGTTCCACCCAAGAGGGACTTTGAAAAGACAGAAACTTCATGAAGTTCATGAATAAAAAAGTTCAGATTGAAGGGACCTACAATCATCATTAGTCCAGCTGCCTGACCATTTCAGGGCTGACCAAAAGTTAAGTATATTATTATGAGAATTGTTCAAATGCGTCTTTAATGCTGACAGGCTTGGGACATTGACCACCTCTCTGGGAAGCCTGCTGCAGTGTTTGACCATCCTCCCTGAGGAGAAGTGTTTTCTAAAGTCAAGTCAGATTCTACCCCCGTGCAGCTCTGGACCATCCCCATACATCCTATCACTGGAAACAGGGGGAAACAATCAGCACCTCAATCTCTACCTCCCTTTGTGAGGAAGCTGTAGGAAGCAATGAGGATGCCCCTCAGCCTCATCTTCTCCAAACCAGACAACCCTAGAGTCCACAGTCACTCCCCACAGGACATGCCTTTGAGCCTTGTCACCAGTTTTGTTGCCCTCCTCTGGACAAATTAGTCAAGGAACTTAACATCCTTTTGAACCTGCAGTGCCCAGAACTGCATACAGTGCTCAAAGTGAGGCCACACTAAGTCTGAATACAGGGGAATAATAACCTCTTTTGACTAGCTGGTTATACTGTGTTTGATGCACCCCAGGATATCGCTTGCCCTCTTGGCTGCCAGGGTACACTGCTGTACTGAGCCTGCAGTCAACCAGCACCCCCAGATCCTATTCTGCAAGGCTGATCTGCAGCCACTTCTCTCCCAATTTATACTCGTGTCCAGCATTACTCCGTCCCAGGTGCAGAATCCGGCAATTTTTCTTGTTAAGTTTCATCGCATTAATCATGGCCCAACCTATCTAGAGCCCTCTGCAAGGCCTGAGAGGGTCAAAAGCACCTCCCAGTCCAGTATCATCAGCCAACTTGCTAACGGTATTTTCAACTCCTGTATCCAAATCATTCATTAACAATACTGAATAGAACTGTTCCTAGAACTGAATCCTGAGGAATACTGCTTGTAATCATTTGCTATCCAGATGCAGTCCCATTCACCACAACCCTTTGAGCCCTCCTGTTCACCCAGCACACTGTGTACTTGCTCATCTCAGTTGGACAACTTGCTCAGAAGGATTCTGTGAGGGACAGTATCAAAAGCCTTATTAAAATCCAGAAGACTACATCCACCACCTTCTCTTCATCCCTTTGGCAGGTGATCTTATCATAGAAGGGCATCAAATGAGTTAAATAGAACTTTCCCTTTGTGAAACCATTCTGACTCTGCCTTACTGCATTGTCCTTTAAATGTCTTTCAGATGTGCCCAGTGTGATCTTTCCCGTAATTTTTCCAGGTACTGAGGTCAGACTAACAGATCTGTAGTTTCTTGGGTCTTCCCTCAAGCTCTTACAACATTGGCTAGCTTTCAGTCAGCAGGGACCTTTGCAAGATCCCAAACCTTTGGGAGATGGATCAAGAGGGGTCCTGCTGCAATATCTACTAGTTCCTTCACTATTCTGGGATGAATTCCCAGATTCATGGACTTCAACTGATACAACCAGTCCCTCACAATTTCACTGTCCACAAATGGAAAGTCACTGTTCCCACAGTTGTGGTCCTCTAACTCAGAGGACTGGGCAGCCCAAGATGTGTCAGTAATATTAGAGACTGAGGCAAAAAAAAAGCACTGAATGCCTTCGCTTTTCTTCCATCCCCATTTCTCACATGACCATCTTCAACAAGTATCAGTCCAATGTTTTCCTTAGACCTCTTGCACTTCAAAACCCCTTTGCTGTTGCCTGATACCACATTGGCCAGTTTCAACACTAAGCTTTGGCCTTTTGTGTCTTCCCCCTGTACATGCAAACTACAGCCCTCCAGAGGAGGGCCATGAAAATGATCAGAGGGCTGGAGCACCTCTCCTACAAATACAGGCTTAGAGAGCTGGGCTTGTTCAGCTTACAGAAGAGAAGGCTCTGGGGAGACCTTAGAGCACCTTGCAGTATAGAAAGGGGGCCTACAAGAAATCAGGAGAGGGACTTTTTAAAATGGGATGTAGCCATAGTACATGGACAAGGGGGAATGGCTTTAAATTCAAAGAGAGTAGATTTATATTAGATATGACAAATATGTTATTTACAGTGAGAGGGTGGTGACCCACTGGAAAAAGCTAACCAAAGAAGCTGTGGATGCCCCATCCCTGGAAGTGTTCAAGGCCAGGCTGGATAGGGCTTTCAAAACCCTGGTCTAGCAGAAGGGGGGTTGAAACTATATGATCTTAAGGTCCCTTCCAACCCAAACCATTCTGTGATTCTATAATCTTCCTGCAAATCCTAACTTTGCTTCCCAGGACCATACAATTTCTTTTTCCTCCTGAGTTCCAAGGAATTCCCTGTTCTTCTGTGCCACTTGCTGGAATTTCAACACAAAGGAACTGCCTGCTTTTGAGCTCTTAAAAAATGGTTCTTAAAAGCTGACCAGTACTCATGGACCCCATAGCCCTCAGAAGCAGATTCGTAGGGGACACTGCTAATGAGCTCATCAAGTAGCTTGAGGTTAGCTCTCCTGAAATCCAGGGTAGCAACTCCGCTGACCATTTTTCTCATAACATCAAAATTTTTAAACTGAACAATTTAGTGATCACTGTGGCCAATACAGCCATCTACAGTCACATCTCCCACAAGTTCTTCTCTAGTCACAAATAACAAGTCCAAGGTGGCATCTTTCCTAGTTGACTCACAGAGTACTTACAAGAAAGTATCTTCAATAGACAAGAAATTGTCTTCAACATACTTCAGGAATTTCCCAGACTTGCCTGTCACATCAGTATGGCATTCCCAGCTGACGTCTGCGAAGTTGAAGTGTCCCATAAGGACAAGAAGTGAAGCCAATCAGAGAGAAGACAAGCCTGAAAAGACTGCGGAGTCCTGGTGGACAAGAAGCAGATGATGAGTGAGCTGTGTATCTTTGAAGCAATAATCACATACTGGACCACCATGGTAGAAGTCCAGCTACCAAATCAAGACATGTTATTATTTCTTTCTACTAAAGCAATCCACATCTAAAGCACTGTGTCCTTTACTGCAAGTACTGTGTCAGTATATTGTGTGTTCTAAGGAATCTGCCTTAGAGGAAAAGAGACAAAACAGTGCACCTAGTTCATCTAAGGATGCTGAAGATACTCAAATCTATATCAAGCTACATAAGTCTGAAGACAAATTTTGATTAATATCTGGAATAACAAGATAGATGATTCATTTAGCTCACCTGCCATTCAGGAGAATCAAGTCTGGCTGAGAACCTGACTGACCTGTAAACTGATTCTAACCTAGAAATAGGAAAGACAGGGCAGCTACAAGAACTTGAGTTTCCTGGCACTTCCAGAAAGTCGCCATGTCAGGAAGTATGGCTAACTAAGGCAAGGCCTGCCACAGTTACTCTTCAGTACTGCCACAGGTACTTTCAACTATTAAAGACAAGGAAGACCTCCTAGGAGCTCAGAACCCAAGTAAGGCCTTAACCAGATGAACAGTGCTACTGACATAGAACAGAATCATAGGATCATAGAATAGTTAGGGCTGGGAAGGACCTTAAGATCATCTAGTTCCATCCCCCCTGCCATGGGCAGGGACACCTCACACTAAACTATCACCCAATGCTCTATCCAACATGGCCTTGAACACTGTCAGGGATGGAGTATTCACAACTTCCCTGGGCAACCCATTCCAGTGCCTCACCACCCTTACA
>JAOEHX010069339.1:34277-49460 GCA_025448015.1 Bolborhynchus lineola
CAGAGCATTTGCCAGTGAAGACTGAGGCAAAGAAGTCATTAAGAACCTCAGCCTTCTCCAAATCCAGGGTAGCCAGTATAATTTATGAAAGATTAATTTTCTGGGTTGGTGGCACACTTTTCAATCTAAATTTCTAATCACTAGCTTGCATACTTGTTCTTTATTGGTAAGAGAACAGAACTGGTGAATCCCAGTTTAACAGCAGACTCTCTGGAACACCACCACCAGGAAAGTCAGGTCATGTGAAGCACACAACATAGCAGTGGACAGGGTGAACCATAAATTGTGAAAATCTCACTGACAGGCTGTAACCATGAATTAGCTTTTCTGCCAAAGCTGAATCTTAACAACTTTTCTGAACAGTTTAAAAATTACTCTGAAGTAGAACAGAATGGGGCTGAAAGGCTGACAGAAGATGTACATTTGTGCAGTCACAAACCCCTTTGTGAAGAATTCTGAGGCACAGAGCTTTTTGGGATAAAAGATGTGGGCCTAAACCAAGAGACTAGAATGGTACTTACTCTGTTCTTACCTGGTTTTAATCTCTTCTGCTAAGCTTCTATACTTTCTTCAATGTTGCACAAACAATACCAGAAAATAATTCTCTGGTTACTTTTGGACTTTAGCTGGTTGATCATGAGAAAAAAAAAAACCCAAAGCTGCAGCGCCCAGTCACAGCTGGATCTGCCAGGTGACTAAAGTGAAAACCTAGTTCACAGTCTAAAGAGGACTGAAATTCTAACCTGGGAAGAGAAAAAGAAGAACACACCTGGAGAGACAAAGCAGGATCAAAAGTGCAGACACATTCACGGCTGCAATATATGCAACTAACACTGGTGATCCTCACTGTCAAGAGTTAGTGAATTACAAATTACATATGTATAGAAAAAATGATTTTATATTGAAAAAGAAGTCTACAGTGTCTTTCTGACAGTGCTTGGATTTGTTTGTTTTTGTCTGAAATCACAAGCTAAAGAAATTACCCAGGATATATGGATTTGTCTCTTGTTCTTAACATGTTGCTTAAGGTACCTGATTCTACATGCAGGTCACACTGGAGAAAAAGCATGCTTTGCTATGCAGAAAGCTGAGATTCATTGCGGTCTCTAACGTGCCAGAAGTCATGTTTCCTTTCTTTTTCACTTATTTATTCTATGACTTTTTTTTCTTTTTTTTAAAATAAACTTTAATTGCAGAAACTGGACTCCTATCTTACTCCTCTAGTTCAAAGTGACCACGTGCTGGGCATCAGGGTCACAGGAACTTGCCACTATTTTTCATCCACCACAGGGTTTCAACAGAAAATTAGGATTGACAGGACAATCTGTGGCATACAATATGGAGAACAAGCAGACACTAGCTCACAAAGATCCTTACTGAACAGCATGAGGCCCCTGGAACATTCACTATCTGTGAAGAAAATCTAGATTATAAAGCAATCTCCATGTTTTAGAGTAAAAAAAATATCTTAAAACTCACAATGGAGGTCTCAGAGAAGACTACAGAAATGTGACAGTCTGGGGCTACCTTCTTGAAGGCAGGAGGCACAGCACATACTTGGGGGTGTACACCTCTCACTGTAATCTTATATCATCCAGCTTGTCTACTGACAATCTTTATTTCAGCTGTATCCTTAGAGGAAGCAAAGCATCTGGATTACGCAGTGAAAGTGAGAGGCAGCCATTAATCTACTGTCATACAGACAAGAGATGTTATTATCCTCATGTTAAAGTAAATGTTCAACAGAGACAGCCTTCTAACAATACTGCTACTAAAACTCCACACAACTCAGCTGTTGCTGTTGTGATGCTATATTCCCAGCAAACATTGGCCAAATAAAAGGCTCTTTCTCTAAGCCCTGAGGTGTTACCTGAGGCTGTTGATGGTAGCTTCACAAAAGTAATCGTAAAAGCAGAATTCTTCCTCCTCTTTGCCTATAAAAAGAGCTGGGCACCAAAGCCTGATCTGCACATAACACATGTAAATCAGTACAAGTTGTGCGACCAATCTGCATGCAAAGCTTCCACACATACAAGTGACTCCTGCTGTCACATCACACTGTAGATATTTCCTGTGAATAGCAGTCTCCCCTCTGCCCTGCAGAGCCTCATGAGAGAGCTTCCAGAGTACCTTTTCAGATTCCAAAAATCACAAACAGGCCAGCTCACTTCTTAAATTATCCGTATCTCATAGGTCTTCATGCAGCAGCTGTCTGTTTCCCAAGTAAGCATTATAATGACATAGCAATTCCGTTACTAAAAGTCTGTGTGTGGCAAATACAAGAGAACGCGTTTTCTTCTAGTTTTCCATGTAAGTATTCTAAGCAGAGACAATGTGATCCCATATATTGCATTCTCAATTTTCCTACTGTATCACATGATACCTTTTCCAGAAAGAGTCCCAGTATTTGCCAGACATACTGACCACATGGACTAGATAATGGCAACATGTCTTACAGTTGAATAAAGCAATAGCAGGTAAACAAAATTCTGAAGCTGAGGGGAATTTATTTTTTAGAGAATTAGGATTCACCAAAATGGGAGCATTAGACCTCAGACAACTGCATGTGACACTAGGCTGATAGCTGTTTCTCACTGCATGCCTGTCAGAAGAATTCAGTTATACCCCCCAACCAAAATACTAGCCAGGCTTTAGCAAAGGAAGATATGAGTGATTGTCATTGCAGGGAATCCCTGCACTTCCACATGCTTGGGTAGGAGTCAGAAATTACAGGATCTCTGCACAGATACAGAAGAGAAAGAGTAAGATTTACTTTGATGAGCATAGTTCTAGAGATGGAACTAGAATTAGAGACTTCCAAGCCTCTTCACTCTAACCAAATTCAGGGTGTGGGGCAGTTCACTAGATGAGCACTCACCTCTTTAAATCTTTACCCCATGTTCTAGGTAAGATGAGAGATGTGCTTCTAAACACAATTAAACTCTAGGTTTACAGCTAACATTAACTGAGAATACAAGCAAAGTGATTTTCAGAGGCCTCTAACGTAATTCTTCAAAATCTCCATCTTCAACACCTACTTGCCATCTGAGGTGCACTTTTCCTATGACCTCCAGTGGGAACATTTAATTGTGTTTTTCACCCATAACCCTATTTTCAAGGCAAGGCAAACAATATATGGTGTTACAGAAAATTTATCTTCTACTTTCTTCTCTTATTCTACGTGCTATTCAAAATGAAATTGAAAGGAACACCAGCTCTAGGCTCTTCTGAAACTCTTAGCCTCCCTTAAGGGAATAACACTCCATCAACCAAGAACCTATAACATCTTCCCACTGACAGAGCCATCGAATAACCAAAATCTAATAAGATATTCCATTTAAGCCTGTACAAAATCCTCTAAAGTAGGAGTTCAAGAAGAAAATTCTGTTCAGATCACTCCTTTCTCCAAAAGAGGCAAATGGGCAGAAGGGAAAGAGGGGAAAGATCACTCGAGCTGCCCATGCAAGCCTCTACTTGCTTGCTTTTAGAAAGCCTGCATGAAGCAAAAACCTTAACAGACAAGACATGATTAGCAAATGCTTTGTGCTCTTAAAGGAGAGTAATTATAGGCATGTGAAAAAAGGAAGAGATCCCTGAGGTACTCTTCCTTGCATGCCTCCCAAGAGGCAGCAGGGCCATTAAAAATTCCATGATGAAGAGGAAAAACAGCCTGGGAACAGCCAGGAGGCAATACAGCAAATTAATACACCAGCTGTCCCTCGGGAGGGCTGCAAGAAAGCAGGAAACTCTCCTCACTTCACAAAATAAAATTATACCACTAATGATAACAGTCACAACACACACAAAACAGCTTCTAATGATGGGTGTGAAATTCCCAATGCTGTGCATACACTTTGAATGAAATCTCTTCTCATCACAGACATAAAGCAAGAAAGGTAATCTTGGTAGTGTACAATTTATACAGCCTTTCAAATAAGACTTCCCAAGGAACCCTCCACATAGGCTTTTCAGTCTCAAGGAGGAGGTTCTTGAACACCCCCAACTGTGCTCAGTATTCTAGCCTTCAGGTCTGCTTAAACAAAGCACTGGGTTGCCAGATGAACTGCACCAAAATCTGCCATTGAAACAGAGAAAACATTTCCATGGGAGAGAAAAGAGTCCACTTGCCTTTGAGTTAGCAGAAACTAAGCAGAGAGAGGTAATTTTGCATGCTGCAGTAGAGGCAGCAGGTTGAAGAAATAAGATGTCCAAACCATCAAGAGTTTCTTCTCTAATACATTTCATATTGTTTTCAAGGGCTTAACTCCACCCAACAAACCATTTTATGACAAATTTCTGAGCAGTTTCTCCAGGATGAGGTGCAAGCCGTTAGGAGCTTACCAAAGCACAAACTACTGGAACTAACTCCATCCATGGCAAAAGAAGATGATGTTAACTGGGGCAATTGCTGGACAGTGCTTACAGAGACCACCTGAACCTCCTGTAAGAAACAGACTATTAATAGGCTTGTCTCTTGAAGCACCTAAAGACCAACTATTGTCATAAAAATGTTTCTGTGAAGAAACAATTTCCTTCTGTGCCCCTGGCAGCATCTTTATGCAAAGAAAGTACTATGCACTAAAAAGTTCAATCCTTGTCACATACATGGGGCTACATAACATGTTCATTCTTCCCACATTTCTTTCTCTTGTAAAAGATTCTTGAGTACATTTCACACAAAACCAGGAACTACTATCTCAAACTGCAGGCACTCAAAACGACACCTGCCTCTGGGATGGGACAACTTCTCTGCCAATATTCTGAAACGACTCGTCAGGGATTAGTCAGGACAGCAGTCACCTGCTCATTAGAGAAAAGAACTAAGCATATATTCATTGGTTAGCTAGACTACATATTCAGCCAAAACAAGCAAACATGATTCCTCCAGGTTTAGAAATCCCTTGCCATAAGCAGTAGCTTTGGAAAGGGCATTTGCTGATGACTACAAAGGTAGAGACTTTGCCATGTTTGAATTTGTGACCAGGATTTGTCTGGCTCTTCTTTCTAGAAAACAAACCTCTGTAGAGCACCAAGTAAAACATTCAAGGCTGTAGAAAGGTTATCCTAGCTGTAAATGAAGACACCAATCTTCTTGCTTCACAAGCACAAAACATCCCCAGAGCACAGCAAAAGCCCCAAAAGCAACCAATTTGCTGATGTGCAATCTTCTGAATTCTTTTTATTCTCATTCAGTTGAATGTTTACGAGCTGATTTCTTCCTCCCTCCCCCTTTCCAGCTTTAACATGCTGGCTACAGCAGCATGAGGTCATGGTGCGACATCACAAAACTCCCTGCAGAAGCAAGTGGGAGGAGAGGCTTTGCTGGGTGGGTGCCAAGTTTCTGCTCAGACACATACAACCTCAGTACATTTTTCATGCTCTATTTGCTAATTAACAAGGAAAAGAAAGCCATGAAGCTGAAAGTCCAGACGTTTCTTTCAGATTTGGTCCTTCGTGCAAGCACATAACTAGAACTGTCCCCCAGCCAAGGCTTTGTCTCCTTCCATGGGAAAAGAGCTCAAGGGCACCTTACCTTTAGACAGTTACCTGCAGCACAAGAACAGGAGTCACCTCCAAGGCCAACACTTGAATTTAATTCAGGATTAGTCAGCAGAAGGCACCTGAATAGCATATTAACCCCAACTACGCAGACTCAAATATAGCTCAGTGTTTGGCCCAGCAAGATCTAAATTTCAGCAGTAGAGAGAGATACCAAGCCATTAGAGGTCACCTCAGGTGAGATCTGAATCTGCCTAGAGGGTCTATTTTAGGCACCCAGAATACCAAAATGCCTCAGCGTGTCACTCACACAAGCTTGTCAGCACTTTGCATCTTGTCTTGTTCTGATTTTAACAGTGGGCAACAACACCGTGCCCATTTGTAGCTATACAACAGTCTTGCAGCAACCCAAAATCCAGAACAGATCATGTTCTAAAAGCACAGTATGTTCTGCCTCTCTGTCATACACTGTTTCATATACTCTGAGCACGTGGTTATTGAGACTCTCAAATAATTTGTATCCATACATTTTATGCTCAGTTTGAACACAGGCCTCCTAGGGAAAAGCACATTAACTTCCAGGTCCACAAGCATTGTTCAAACCACACAGTACTACTGAAGACAACCATGGGAGGGAAGTGAGACAACCCCAACAGAGCAGAGCAAGGGAGTTACCTGGCAGTGCAGTGTGCTGGTGAGCATCTTCGGTGGGAAGCATCAGCAAGCACATCCAGGGAGTACAAAGGAGATAATGGATTGAACTGGAAAGTCAAGAGATTTTATTTAAGCAAAGCATTAAAAGAAAGAATATTCAGATACAGCCACTTGGATCTATTCCCTGTAGTTATTAGTACAAGTATAAGGAGACCTTTCTGACACATCAAGGGGTGAGACAAGGTGGGAACTGACTCTCACTTCAGACAAAAGGCCAGCACAGGGTGCAAATCTCATAACCATCTTCTCACAACAGAAAGCGTTATAAACATGCTCCTCTTTCAACTTAGATTATTAAAAATGATGGTTGACTAAAAGCATACTCAAAGTGCTCTACTGCTGCATGCCAAAAGCAAAAAGACTACTTCCCTTTCAGGAAGCCTATGTCTACTATCACACTGTAGAGAGAAAAGTCAGTTTCTTCCCACTTCCCACAGAGAAGTTCCGGTATTCTCTATAGTTGCATGGATCACTGAAACAAACTTCTAAAAGACTTGGTCCCACCAGGTGCAGTTCACAAGGAGCTTCCAATTCATTCTACAGCAAGTGAGCTGCTCCTCCCACTCCCAACCCACCTCACACGGTTTCTTTGCAAACTGCTTTAAACAGATTTCTCAAACACTGCAGAGTCAGGCTAGCCTTAGATCCTAAGACTAGACAAATCCTGAAAGCACTAAACCTGTGCAAAACAGCTTATTGTAGAAGATGCAACTCTGAAGTTGTTTTTCTTTTTAAAGGTCAGGACAGAAATTGAATAATCTAGCCAATCAATGCATGAAGCAGATTTTGCTCAATATGCAAATATAAGGTTCAGACTGGTAGTTTCTCTGGGGTACTTGCATCACACTGCCATTCAGCATTTACTCTTTATTCATAATTCACACCTCAAGCAGGAAATTAATTTCTATCTGCTTTGCAAAGTGCTACCCCAATCTTCAGAACACTTTTCTTGTATTACTAGGTTTGCTGATGCATTTTAAATAAGGACAAACTAACACTCCACAGCTGTAGCAGGACTCATCATAAATGCTATCTATCTGCAACTCTAGAACTCGGTCCCAGGCCTTTACCTTCAACCTTTCTGTGAAGGAACAGGCAGTACACCACAAAGCTGCTGCTGATGGGGAGCTTCTCCTTAAGCTGGACTCTAAGTTTACTGTCAGTGGAGTAACACTGCAGCTGCACAGTAGGGGAGAATCACTAGTAAGCCTCTGCAGCCAATTCAAGTTCAATTAAGAAAACCAAAAGTAATTTATTTTGGTCATTTTAAAGCTTATGTAGTTATCATTCTTCTCTTTAGCAATGTAAAAACGGTAAGTGAAATGCTCTCATTAACAGGAAATACACAGTTGCACAAAGACCTAAAAATTATTTCTTGCCATGTATGTACTCTTAATCAGTGGAAGGAGAAAACGGATTTCAATCCTACTGCTCACCAGCCAAAAAAACAACTTGCAAAGGAGCAGAAAAGGGCATGCATAGCTAGGAACCATGTTACAGCACAACTGCTCTAATGGAAGATCCTTTTGCTTTCTGCAGTTAAGAACCTGAGCTCATATACCTTCAGAAAAAGCCTCCCAGCACTGAAGCTATGAAAGACCTACTGGAAAATACAATTCAGTTACAAGAACGCCTATTTCTCTCACTACCTCTTACATTTTCCTGTTAGAGCTGCTATTTAACTGCAATCAGATCAAATTTTTTTTTCCCTTCTTTGTTGAAGAGATTCTCAGGTAGAAGCCTGAGTCAAACAAGGCAAAACAAGGCATTTAAAAAGAGAAAAAGGTTCCAATTCTCATGGAATTTTGAGAAGTCAAAGCTTCTCATGCCAAGAGGCATTTTCCCTCCCAGTCACTGTCAGAAAGGAAAGCCTACACTAACCTGAAACAGGAAGATAAACAAAAGGAGTTCCTGAACTATTCAGTTTAAACAGACAATATAATGCCCAAGACATGGGTTGTGTTCAAAGCCCAGAAGACATTAGTTAATAAAATGAGAAGGGACAGTACTGCCTTACCTCATGCGCACAAGCCACAGTATGTGGGAAATTGGAAGCCGGCACTTTGTTCTGTCTAGAGAGAGGGAAATCAAGAAAATAAAAAAGGTAGAGCAGAGTCAGCTTACCTGGTTGCGATCTCTCTTCCCCATGGATGGTAACCAAAAGCTGGAAGGAGGCAGAGTCAGAAGGACAAGAGGGAGCAATGCCAATGAAGGAATGAACACAGCGGGCAGGGGATGGTTGGGGGTAAAGAGAGAAGGAGGAAGAACAAAGATGGAGAGAGAAGGAGAAAGATTAAACATCAGCAGGACTCATTAAAAAATAAACTACAGATCTAAGGAAGAAAACTGATGCCAACACCTGGTGAAGGGTGGACCTAGTGCACTATAGTCAAGAGTGCAATGGGTCCAGCCTATATCCTTACCTATCCATTGCCCAACATTGGAGGGATGCCAAAGGATAGGCATCATAACCATTTTTGGTGCTGCCTACAATTTAAATATGCTAACTGGGGAAGGAGACAGAACATCAGAGAAAGAGAAAGCAATTTTGCGGCTGCCTTGTCAGCATCATTTCTGCAGTCTGGGTATGTGCCCGTAGCATGACTCCACACAGAAGCTTTATAAAAACCTAACCTATAGGGCTCAGTCTTTTCATACTGTGCAGAAGATCTGCAGTTATTGCCATGGCACACTGTGATGCGGGAGGAAAGAAAAAGCTGACTGTAACCAGAGGGACATTTCAGCAGAGTCCACACAATGGGGCAGCCTTACAAAAGGAAAAGCAAAAAAGAAAACAGAGAAGCCATCAGTAGAAGACTGTCTCCCATTCCACATGTCACTTAAGTTACCACACAGCTCTTCATTCCCTTCAGTCCCAGGAGAGAGCTATAGTTCTTCGACCCTTCCCAAAGTTTTACACAACAGCTGTTAAGGGCCTTACTCTTTCTGGCGTGGATCACTAACAAGATGACCTAGCCTCTCGGTGCCCAGAGTGCTCATGGAGGTCTCCTGAAACACAAAGACAGGCAAAAGTTTGCAGATTCTCACACAGTGAGTAGGTAAAATAGTTTGCTGCTGCCAGTAGAAACAGATCTTACTCCCCTGGGCCACATCCTTTTCTTCCCAGCCCACTCTCAACTAAATGTATTAATTCTCTCCTTTTACAGCCACAATTGATCTGATTTAACTAATTAAAAAATAATTCTGTTTTCTTGGTGGGGCTTGTTTTTTATTTTAGTGATGACAGTTGGTTGCACAGGGCACACCGAGGACTAGACCAATACAGAGTATGCAGCATGAGAATGCAGTCAATAACAAGGGAAATAGCTTAGAAGCACTTATTTCCAGGTTGCTGGGGTCAGCTGAGCCAGAAACAGGCTGAGTGACAGGACATGACACTGTCATACTAAGGAGAGGGATTCAGCAAGTACAGGTGAACGAAACTTGTTTCATGCATGAAGATTTGTTTGTAAACACTTGTATAATTTTACTGTTGTGAGGCTACACTGGCCAGAGAAACATATGCAATAGCTATTTGTCTTTTTCTCCTAATCTGTATGAGTTCTGCAGTGCTGCTCTTTCTGAGTGGTAATCCAACTTCTCAAGTCTCAATTGTGGGAAAACTGTGTGATAAAATGCTTGAATTTAGAAGGGAAGGCTTTATATGACTGTTCAGCATCTCTACTGACACTGGTAAGATAGGCTGCCACAAAGGTCAAAAGAAATCTCTTACAGAGAGATGAGGAGTTCTGTAGTTCTTGCCTAGGAACCCTTTCCTTCTCCAGAAAATACTACAGCTGAAAGAACCGCTGCTTTTAATAGTGGTAGCTGTTTGTTTGGTGCAGTGTGTGCAGGTCCAAAAAACTGTAGGTAAGGGGATACAGAGGATCTGAGGCCAACTATACCCCAACTGAAAAAGAGACACTGGCAGCCTATGAAGAGGTTCGAGTTGCTTCGGAAGTGACTGGCATTGAAGCACAGCTCCTCCTGGCACCCCGGCTGCCCGTGCTGGGCTGGATGTTCAAAGGCAGAGTCTCCTCTACACATCATGCAACAGATGCTACATGGAGTAAGTGGGCTGCACTAATTACACACTGAGCTCGAACAGGTAATCCCAATCATCCAGGAATTCTAGAAGTCATCATGGACTGGCCAGAGGGCAAAGACTTTGGAATGTCACCAGAGGAGGAGGTGATGCGTGCTGAAGAGGCCCCACCATATAATGAATTGTCAGAAAGTGAGAAGCAGTATGCCTTGTTTACTGATGGGTCCTGCCATACTGTGGGAAAGCACCGGAGATGGAAGGCAGCCGTATGGAGTCCCTGATGACAAGCTGCAGAAACTGCTGAAGGAGAGGGTGAATTGAGTCAGTTTGCCAAGGTGAAAGCCATCCAGCTGGCCTGTGGCAAATGCCCTGTGGGGGTGGTTGCAACAATGGAAGCAGAGCAACTGGCAATGCAGAGGGAAACCATCTGGCCTGCTGCACTGTGGCAAGATATCGCTGCCTGGGTGCAAAACCTGGTGGTGAAGGTACGCCATGTAGATAAGCCTTGGGTGGCATGGTTTAGTGGGAGGTGTCCCTGCCCATGGCAGACGAGTTGGAACTAGATGACCTTAAGGTGCTAAGATTAGATTCTATGATAATAAGATTCTATGATATAGATCATAAGATTCTATGATTTTGCCCTTTCTGGAAGCAGCAGGACCTCTAGCAGCTAAAAAGGCAGGTCTCAGGAGAAGGAACTCGCTCTGGGAACACACTTTGCCCTGCAGGACACTGCTCTGTGTATGTGTTTGATGCTGGCTTACACGTACACACATCACCTAAAGCACCAGCTACTCATGTCTGCGTAGCTACTACCTCAAAAAAAGAAACACAGTTTGCAAGAAGGGTCTGAAGATGAGGGTAAAAAGCTTTCACAGGTTAAGATTTGTTTGTGCCAGGCACATAGGCAAACCATACTCAAAGTCTGGGGGCAGTTGTAGCAGCAGGGGTGAAAGATGGGCTATTTGTTACAGCAGGAAAATTATTAACTTAGAGTGCCGTAATGTTTAAATTTACCGTTTATTACTGTGTAAATTACAAGCCATACTTTTGGTAATTAGCAGCTCGCTGGCGGGGAGCTTTGAATGAAACTCATTATTTATGATTACAATTTAGAGAGAGATGGGGAAGGGGGAGCAGTGACCTCCACTGCAAATGACAAAGATCCCTTTAAGGTGATGAAGATGAATTAAACAAGTAAATATTATCCTTCTCATTTGGATCATTAGAGGTGCTGCCAACAGACTCAGCCACTTGCAGGTGGCCTGAGGAACCCTACTCTTGCCAGATGAGGATTCATATTTTAAATCTGGTTACAACTAAGCAAAGCAAGCAGAAGAAAGAAGGGGCAAACAAGAATCTTTCAAGTGTGACTGAACAGAGGGAAGAAGTCACACTCCTTGCCTCTCTAACACACCTTGCTAACAGACTCCCTGATACCAGTCAGCTCAGAACATGTGCAACCATTTTCAAAGGCACAGAGTACACCCCAATAAAAGGAAAGCCAAACACAGCCAACATCTTCCTTCTCAGAAGCATCTTCTACAAAAGCCAGCAGCACCTAACACTCCAAATCTAGACCCAACCAGATGTATCCCTTCCTCTTTTAGACAGGTGTCTACAAAGTATTACTTAATTCCTTTAGAAATAGGACTAATAATTTTTTTTGTTTCCCCTACATATAATAAATGTAGTCAACAGCTTTAGGTAACATTGTTTGCAATTCTGCATATACCCTTTATTCTTCTGTCTTCCCACTAAAAATGCAACTGCTAAAACCACCTTCCATTGCTGCCATTCATATCAGCCTGCTTCCCTATCTAAAATTTGGCCTTCCTTCACCTTTGAGTCACCTCTCTGCCCTTGTAGTCTCAGATTATGAGCATGCACAAGTCTTACACCACCATCATTTTCTCCTATATTGTCTAAAGCTTCTTGATATTTATGCTCCCTGTCATTCATCATCAGACCTCCTTTCATATAGCTTTTAGCACTGATCAACTGCCTTTGCCACTCCAAACCTGCTTGAAAATCCACTTAGTCACTCAATCGACTTCTGGCAGTCAAAGCAGTTAAACAGATCAAACAATACAGGAAAAAACCTGTAAGTGGCCTCTTTCTGCAGAAAACAATTCACATGATATCTTAGAACAGCACTTCAGGACAGATCGGCATTGGAAATACAAAATTATTATCTTGCAAAAGGTAATACCTTGCCAACAAGCCTTCTCCGACCTTTTCGGAGACAACGGGCAGCAGCACCTGGAAGGCGATTCAGGCGAGCATGAAATCCTGAAAACCAAATCCAGAAAAACTGAGCAATTAATACAGAAGATTCTTCCTGACAAAACCATGAGGAAAAACAGTTCAGTGGTCAACTCAGATCCTCTGCTCCCAATCTGCAAGAGGTAGATATTCCAATTTATTCACAAATCAAATAAAACCCCTATTTAAAACAAACAAACAAACAAACGACTCAAGAATGTGTGAGCTGCTATTCTAGTATCCTCTCCAGCAGTTCAGCTATTTCTAATTGGATCATGAAAAAAATATGTATCACCAGTAAGCATTTAAACTTCAAGAGCCTGTGACCAGAATCTATTCTTGCCGTCACATCAAAAGTTCTCAAACTCATGGCATTCCTTATGGACCTCACCTCTCTGAGCTGGTCGTGAGGGCAAAAGGAACGTGGAATCCGAGAGCTTGTCCATGCCAGAGTCCATCCGCTCCACTTCAGATCGGTGGTCAGCTCCCCACTTGGGAAGAAGATTGGGGACAGTGAATCCTGGAACGCACTCTCCTTCATAAAACCAATCACTTTGTTCATCATCTCCTAAGGAAATGGGATGGAATTAGCCACAAGTAAGATCAATGTACCCTGCGACAGCCTCACAAAATACTACAGGTAGTATTCGTGTTTCTGGATTTGAAACAACTGAAGTCTCATTAGGAATTCTTTCCTGAAGAGCCCTATATTTGTATTCCATTTCAATGATCTGCAGTAACTATGGGGCCTCACTAAATGCTTTAAACTATCCAACTCATCAGTCTACAGAATTTCCCTACAGAACAAAGCCCTCTTTATAGACCTGCCTAGGGCAGCTTCAGCACTCTGTTGCGACTGCATCTCATCAACCTCAGTTCAATGTTGTGTGATGTCTTATGCAGAACTCTTTCTCTGAAGTAATTACTGTGACAGAGGTAGAGGCCAATCATTTGGCACACGTTATAGACTGTCACAGGAGACACTTCACAACAGAAGACCAGGCTCACAGAGCAAGAAAAAGAAGCATACTCACTGATGAGAAAGATCCCTAGTCTCCTAAGACAGCAGCTAAGAGGAAAACACACAGGTATTAAAAATGGTGACTCTGATTGTATGTCCTAACCATGCTGTGAGTGTTTCTCCATCAAAATTTCTTATAATCCATCAGAATTACAAACCTCTTCAAAACTACAGCAGCAGCAAAAGTCATGACTGAAGTTCCATAAAGCAGGGTCACTGTAATTAACGCAGCTGCAGCCTAAAAATAACTGCATCATTCATGGTAAATCTGCCTCCCCAGAAATTCTCTGAGAGCAGTAGCACATGAGCAGCATAAGAAAAAAGCAAGAAGGGGGCAAAGCCCTTGACTCACATAACAAACAATCCCGTGTAATTGCAAGGTACTTCACACTGCCCTAAAAACTAACACACATGACTTGGGAAAACTCTCATTTGCCTACCACTAAGTCTCAAGTCAAGCATCTCCACCTACTCTCCTTTCCTCATGAAGTTATGTTCTTTCTCACTGAAGTCCATTACACATACCTACACATCTTGCCAAACAAGACAAAAAAAACAGAAAAAAGCAGCCTCACCCTAGTAAAAAAGTGGCAATCTTCCTCATAACAGAAGAAGCAACACCCAAAGCCAACTCCAAGCAGCAAGAGGTAAGACAGTCAGAACACTTCTTCCCAAAGCATTGACACTGCTTTTTATTTCTGTGGTATGTCAGCTGACTTTCCATGCTTGTAACAAATATATTTTAAAATATAAATGTCCCTTTCCATCCCACAGTAAATTAAGACTAAGTAATGTTGGATAGTTAAGTGTTCAAAATTTGTGCAAAATTATCACTACAATTTTGGATCTACCAGCATAGCGCAGCCTCATATCTCAAATCACTACTTTCAGAAGATAAACATTAACAATTAGGGTCATATGCTAATATACCCACCACGAGATATCACAATGCACCAAAAACTTACAATCAAATTATAAACTAGGAGCATTCTCTGCTCACAGAAGTGCAGTGGTAGCTAGAATTGCAAAGACAGCCTATTTAATTAACACCAGCACAAATATTACATGACGTAACCTCAAAAGAAGTGGAGGGGAACTACATTCAATTGAAGTACACTGCTGGCTTAAATTTCCTATTATTTACTTTGGAATTGTACCAGAAAACTACTTCTAAGATGATGATCAATGACAAGAAACCCAAAACCTGACAGTTTTGTACTTTCTTCATCACACTGGAGAGGCGTTGTTTATTATTTATGACTAGAAATTGCCAAAACAGAAAAAAAAAGAGAAAAAAGAAAGGAAGATGGTTTTTACTTAATCTGAAAGTGCAACATTTTATTATCCTTTCTAACATAACTGCAAGCTAAAACGTCTTGTCCATATACTTATTACAATATAAACTGTTTGAACAGTGGCCTGACGGGTATGATATCAAATCTCTTCTAGTACCTAGACAATGGAGGCTGTAATTGGACCTCATTTATTTAACGAGTATATTTTACATGCTGTATTGGGTATCCTATTTCTAGTAGCAGCCAAAAGTTAGTATCTAAAACAGGGTATAAAACCAGAGCAAGTATATAGGCCAAGCACATAGACAAGTACACATATACATACTATACAGTCTACATCAACC
>JAOEHX010069353.1:0-19097 GCA_025448015.1 Bolborhynchus lineola
ATCATTAATGAATTTTAACCACATGAACCTACAATTATTTCACAACTTGCCTGCAATTTCAAAAGCATTTACCCCTGTGATCATTTGTGTATCATTTTAGACCTCAGTCCTCTGAAGATTTGTGCACCAGAAACATGTTCCAGAGTTGCTTTCTAATTCCCTTAGAAAAAAAGCCCTGATTTGTATTTTAAGTCTGTAATATGCACTTAAAACCCTGAAATAGAATTAAATTATAATGGAATGTATTCCAGTTTTTGGAAGTAAATTCAGTAAACTGTGTTTAGTGGGGTTTTAGTTTAAAATATTTAGAAGGTCTATTACTACTTTTCTTGGTTTCAGATGGTAAAACCATAGACGTGAAGACCACGGCTGCTTTTAAAAGGCTGCGTACAGAAATGATGATCAATGGTTTCATGCAGACTCTGGAATCCACAGAATGAGAACACATCTTGTTAGTTCAAACAAGAAAACCAGTTATACGATCATATGCACAACCATTTCTCAGCCTAGCTACTGATATGATGACGTATCAGCAGCTGGCCCACAAGGCTAGACATCCTATCTGTGGAGGCTATCAGCTCACAGCCAGCTACTGAAAACCAGAGTTTATCCTTCTGTTACTTAAACGCAGGCTCATTTTCCATTCACGTATTCTCTAGTGATAGCTAAGTACCCAAGCATCTCATAGATCCACAAGTTAACTGACTACAACGCATACTAACAAGGCAAACAAGGTAATTTATTATGCATAACTAATAGAAACCATTGGGACTTATGTACAATCTATTAAAACATTCATACAATGAAAGTGACTGCGCTACCAAAATAAATGTGCCATTTAAATTAACAAAAAAAATTAGCATCCATACAGAACTACTGCAGGGATTTTAAAATCAGATAGTTAAAAGTCTGAATGTAATAAAAATAAGTAAAGAGAAAGAGCAGAATCAAAGCTTCTTCTAAACTATTTTATAGCTCAGCTGAAATTCAGCTTTGTGAAGCACTGTAGAACAGAGAGGTGAGCATAAACATACTGGAATAACCACTTAAAGCAAACACTGAAAGGTAAGAGAGACATTACATGAATATTTCAGCAAAACAAGTCTGACCGTCTCTCATAATTATCTGTACAACTCAACCAGATAAGTAGATAAAACGTATATTGTCTAGCAAAAGTTGCTATACTTTTTGCTTCACTTACAAAATAACCTAACCCATCTATTTTCATTTCACAAAAAAATGTACATAGCATCAGCCCAAGAAGGTTTTTAAAGGATTTTATATCTTAAAAGATTATTTTGTATAGTATTAAAATAAAAACATATGTAATTAGAGAACACTCATAAATAATAATCCTATAAATCATAATCACATTGCAGAAATTATCTACAAAACAAGTAAAATTCAAAGTCCTTATGATATTGTGAACACAAAGGGAAAGAGAAGGCAAAATAGATTATTTAGTTTTCTTTTAAATGAAGGGTTTGTTGAGTGTGGGCCAAAGGGGTAAAGATTTAACTGGTAAAAATGGAGAGTAAGGAAGATGTGGCAAAATGGAGAGTGGTTCAACTGAAGACAAGAAGGTGAAAAGTAAATCTTGCCAAGAAAATGGGATGCCCACCAAACAGACCTAGAGAAAATGACAGGATATGTGGTTAGAAATTAGGTAATGGGCATAGAAAGAAACCATGGTACCACAATGTTACCTGTCTTCTCATAGCAGAGAGACGACAGAGGGTGGGCAGAAGAAAGCGGAAGAGCTATCTGTTCTTGATAAAAGATTGAACACTAATGTACTCTTTGGCTGCGAGACAGTCACACATAAATTAAAAGTAATGTCTCTTACCTCCTAAAAAAGCATATTAATGTGATTAATCTGCAAAACTTTCAACCCAATCCAAATCAAACCAAACATAGTTGAGAGTAACTCAGGTGTTTGAGTATTCTCCTACACGGCACTAATAAATTTAATTCTTTTAGAATTTGCAGCTCTGAGTAATAGCAATTGAGCTCTATGGCTTACATTTATTGTATGAAGGAGAGAAAGTGCTTGTAGTGATTTAAAAAGAGCACTAAGTGAAAGTTGTAGCACTTTATTAAAGCGTGTCATGGCTATTGGCCAAAAGGACTTTAGTACTGCTCTTATCTCTAATTAAAATATAACTTTTGATTCTCTGTATCTGTCAATTTAGAAAGGATGTGACTTCTGAAGCATCAAAGGATACCGCAACTAGGAAAAAGCATTAGAGATCAGAACAGCAACAACTGCCAAAGAGCCATTCTGCAGTTCATCATCTCAGAGTTAATATGTTGTCATTCCAGCAGCAGCATACAGTGAGCATACTTGCAAAAAATAAACCAGGCAAAAAAAGCTTCAGGAAACAAATGGCAGCTGACAACATACTTTTATACGCATATATGGGAGAATATGCATATGAGAGAGCAGGAGAGATGGAAAGGCATGACAAGAGAGTTAACATTTTCTTAAAATGAAGGGGAGCACGTGTATTTTTGCCTAACATTCATGGTCATTTTTTTCCTAGAAGGCAGACTCCATCATCCAACTGATTTGTGGAGTTTTGCCAAGGATTAATGAGGCAAAACTTTCACCTACTGGGATACTATTCTTTTGGGGTTAAAAAGAAACAGAAAACTGAAAACTGGTCAAAAATCCTGACTTATAGCCCATCTTCAGCAACACCTTTGCTGCACGACACATCAAGGTAGACTTTGCCATGGAAAACACCTCATGGTGCTTACGAAGAATTAGACTGTATCTTGAATTACTGGTAATTATTTTGCATAAAAACATACTTCACAAGATTCCAATGTTGCACAAGAATCTTTTATAATGGTATAAATATATGAGCCTGAAGGTGCCTTTACGTTGCCTCAAAGTACAATGTAATTGTTAGAAAAGCAAACTGACCAACCATCATGAAGTGGGCTTCTCTCTCCAGGCAAGAGCTACATTTCTCTAAGATTCTAAATGGGTAAAGGTCACTTATCTCAGCACTAAATGGTCAAATCACATGCCATCACGGATGTGCACAGAAATTTCAAGACTAACTCCATGACTGCCTGGAGGACTCCTCCTCCATCCAGGAAATGGTTAGAAAGAAATGCTGCAATATTTACATTTGCTGAGATGATGAAAGAGCAGCGAGGGATGATGGAGTATATGACTTCGGAATCCAGACTCTGATTTAGTGGATTTTGCATGAACAAAGCATTCTGAAATCGATGCCTGCCACATGGATCACTGGTGGTTCAGAAAATATTTCAGCAGAAAAGATACGCAGGCCCTTGTTAGCATTTTGGCAACAGATCATTGCAGGTTTTTTCTGCCAGACGTGCAGAAGCTGAGCTGGCACAACATCATGCTACACGCTGTACATCCTGCACGTATCTTTCAGCTGTGATTGCTCTGGTATAACAAATGACATCTGAGAACTCGTAAATATCAGTAAACAGCTCCAGCCTACTAATAGCTTGTCTCAGTCTTTAATTTGGCATTTCATACAAGCAGCAGCAGGTCATTTCTGCTGTTCTGAATAGTGAGTATTTGGTTTGGGGAAAGACACAAAGTCATTAAAAAAATAAGGGGTGGAAGACAATTCAAGAAGAGAAAGATGCACAGCTTTTTTTTTCCTAAAGCCACTGAACATATGCAAAATTCAACTCCTGTGCAATAGTTCTGCACATATAACTGAGTGATTAAGTGCAAGTAGGATAAAACAGACACTTGACGATTTGCTGCTACTTCCAGTCAGGAAACATTTAGAGTCATGCATTCTCCATAGCCTGCCAGGAAGTCCAGGCAAGACCTGTGGCAAACCCTGTACATCTTTACGATGTACTTTCATTTTTGCCTGTGTTGCTGATGCAAGCCCAGCGGCATGTGTATGAGAAGTCTAAATCTTCTTTCATCCAGTGCTCAAGCTTATTAGATGTCACAAAATGCTTCCAAATGGAGAAAGTGGAAAGGGCAAGGTTCATAATAGGATTTACAGAACAAAACATCCCTTTCACTCACTGTAACTTGGAACAACGTTTATACCAAGAAAAAAACCCACTAAAATCCCTAAATAAACAGTGGAAGAAGTTCATTCATCTGACTGCCCTAAAAGCTGTTAAACTAACCCAATAAAGCTAACCTATTAATCCTCCAGCAGGACTACTGTAGAAATAATAATTTATGCTACCCCCCTGGTTACTCTGATGTCTTTATCTGTACAAGTGCAGTGAACCCTAAACGTCTTTGACCTACTAAGTGCTACCAGATCAAACACTCAACAGCTTTTAATATATTTTCAGAGTTCAGTCCTTCTAATCAGATGCTGACTCTTGAGTTCTCCTGCAATGAGTATTTCATGAAATCCAGCCAAATACTATCAGAGAAAGTACCAACTTCTACAAATTATATGCAATATATTCTCTGTGTACAATTATAATAATTTTGTTTCCTAAATACTTATAATTTGGCAATATTGAGTGGGGGGAATAAGAAAAGGCACTGTAACAATACTTAAATAGTAAGTCAACCTGAAAAATACATGAAAATCTTTAGTCTACAGCACTACATACACTCACTTTTTAAGCAATATTCCCTCATACCTGAAAGGTATATTCGATATATTACATTCAGAAGTTCATAACTGACAGGAAAGTATGAAGTGAGAAGGTTGAACCTTTTCCACTGTAATTCTGTGTCCATATATTTTTTCATCGTGGCAAGGAAATACACTGTTCTTAATACACCTCCAGATGTGGCATCACTTTACAAAAATAAAGACATTTACACTACTTTATTAAAATGAAAAAAATGGGGAAATTAACAGTAAAGATTATAAAAAAAAAAAAACCCTAATGACTAAGAGAGATTATTTTCTCAGATTATTGTTTTCAGTTATGAAATTGAAAGCAACAGGATCAGTCTAACCAAGGATAATAACAATCTTAAGTTTTGCTAAATACTTATTCACATTAATTGTGAATAACAGTTGTGCAAGTCTCCTTTACATGATGACCAAGGGTTTATAAGGGCTTTGTAAAGGAGAATAAAGATGACAGAATCATAGAATAGAAATATGAAGACAAAGATTCATTAGAAGCCAGTAAAACCTGCACTGAAGGGAAAGACTGCCACTCACCACACTGAACTCTTCTAAACTTAAACCAGCAGATCGTCCTGCCTTGGGTTCACTTTTACAGTCACAGGAAGTACAATGCTATTGCAAGCTTTTCTCTACCTAGCAGAAATTTAACATTAATC
Organism: Bolborhynchus lineola; assembly: GCA_025448015.1. Taxonomy (NCBI): domain Eukaryota; kingdom Metazoa; phylum Chordata; class Aves; order Psittaciformes; family Psittacidae; genus Bolborhynchus; species Bolborhynchus lineola. The sequence continues at coordinate 5,276 of JAOEHX010069353.1, forward strand.
CTACTTAATGACTCATTTTCCAGTTAATCTACTGCTTGAATGCAAAAAAAACCATGCTAAGTAAAATCATTCCAAACATGCATAGTTAATCAATCCACAGTATTCAAAACAGGGACTGAGAAGGCAAACATAATTTGCAATGTGTGCCAGTAAGTAACTTACCTTCTCATGAACTCAGATTTGATGACTATTTCGTTGGTTTTTGAAGCCAAAAATCTCTTGCACTTTAGCAGTTTGCCAGAGGGAAAACAAACTAGCATCTTGTGAAGTGCAACAACTGAAGGACAAGCAAGTGCATATTCGAACAAAATGATACAGTCTCACTGAGTTAATAAATAATCAATCCTATTTTAAAAGATTCATTAATGTCTTCATTTTATTACAGAAAACACATCTTCTGAACAACATTTTATTATATTACTTTTGTCCAAGCAAATTTTAGTAATACAACTTGAAATCGAAAAATGAGCTTGAACTTTGTGGTTTATTTCCACTTCACACACATTGTGAGGATTAGGAAAAATTCACAACCTGACTTACCCTCATTGTCTCATCTTGCTGAAATGAAACTAACTGCCCGTGTTTACTCGCAATAGCTGTCCAAAAGGAAAGATGTTAAAGAAAAAACCTTCAACACATGATTTGCCACTACATACCTCACATTGCGACTTCAATAAACAGGTTTGCAGGTTCCACTGAACCTCCTTCATCCCAAGTGTAGAAATAAGGTCCCAGAAGAGAAGAGGCAGACAGCAGTAGCTCCATCCTCTCTTTCTAATATACAGAATAACCAGCACTTGGAAGTCAGAAGGGGAACCTGGATTCTGAGCTTTCACCGAAGAATACTCTCTCTGAAAGATGGATTTGTATCTTTTCAAACCCATAAAGCTGTCCCAACTTGTATTAGAGGAAACGGTACTCTCTACTTTCTATGAATTTAGCATCTTCTGCATTTCTCAGATTTATATGGAGTGAGAAAATAGCAGGAAGCATAAATAAGTCAATCCTCTATCGTCCTTTGAGAACTCTATCTGAACAACCATTACACATTAGCAGTAACTAAATGATAATATTCACTGTTAGCATAAGAAAACTAGCACTGTGAAAAGTAGCTGAAAAGACGACAGTGATTTCCACAGCTATCTACTTAACGCTTCATGCTCTGTTAAAAATCTAAACTTATTTTTCATTGTTGTTGTTTAATGAAAACAAAGACTTACTAACTAAATGCAGCCAGTTACATGGGAAGATTGTCTAAGGCAAAACAGGAACATTTGTCGAAACCAGGCAGGAAAGTACAGCTTCTACTTGTGCATTTGAAAGTACCAGTCCTGTAAAGCCCGGATAAAAATAAATGTGAAATACTTCTGAACACTGTTGTTCACCACTGAAGAAGGGAAATTATATATTTCACTAACGCTGCCAATGCAACAGCTGTCACACTAACCTAAAGGAATTCTGCCTGGTAGACTTGAGCACTCTGCCTAGTGAACGGCATGGAGAAATTGCTATGGGCTGTGATGCCTCCCACCCATGAGAGTTGCCATCACTGTCTGAAGACTTCCAAGGCATTTTTGATTTGTATAAATAGAGGTGGAGGAATAAACGCCAAATGGAGGAAAAAAGCACACAAAGCCGTCTTATTAAACAGCAGATTTCCTAAGCTGTCATTTTATTAACTACATCCTTAGCTAGATGCAAATAAAGAACAGTAAGATTTGAAACCAGTGATACAGTACATGTGGCATTATTCTAGATGTTACAGGTCTTGAATCAGTTTCAGATTTCCTGGATGGGAAGCAGTAAAAAAATTCCCTTTTTGACTGCCTTTTCAGGAGATATGTATGTCAAGAGCTATGAACAGAGGAAGAAAAAGCGCATCAAGGGAGGAGAAACCAAGGTAATTTCAGCAAGCCAAGGAAAAGGTAAAGCAAGGTAAAAACAAAAATACATTTGTGAAAAAACTCCCTCTTGCCATATTAAGTAGTGATTACATCTTGGCAACGTTACATACAGAAATAAGACTGCTTACAGCAAAAAAAAAAAAAAAATCCCAAGAAATTACACTGCCCAGTTCAAAACGAAGGCAAACTTGCAAAGTTCTGGCTTAAGGAAGCGGTTTTGTTCTGGTTCATTCAAGATGAGCAGCTGGCAGGAGACTAAACTGATGTCTCTTCAAGTATTTTAATTCAGAAAATATTTCTGGGGACTTGAAAGAATGTACTTTCCAAATCCTGGAAAAGAATGTCTTTTCTTCTAGATGAAAGGGGCAAAGCTTAGAATAGAGTAATACACTTGAAATACTTGGCTTTTCTATCTAACAAGCAGATGCTCTCTGAAGCATAGCTAGGGTGTAAAAGACAGTCTGGGGAGTGATAGCATCACAAGCAAGCAGTTGAACCTGTGATCTTCGCCAAACATTTTATAGTGAGTCCCAGAAAGTGGTATGACAGAATTTCAGAGGACAATACAGAACCTTAAATTTTTTTCCAGGTATTAAATCTCATACAATATCCAAACTGATTTTAGATCCCATTTACAAGCAGACAAAACAAAGCATTACCTAACATTTATACTATCTCTATTAATGAAAGACTTTTGACTCTGCTATCTTAACATGAAGAATGATACTGAAACAAGATGCATCACAAAAAAGGCTGTTGAAGCAATGCCTTCTGTGCGAAAGTATAAAATACCAGCAGTGGTAACTACATGGCAACCACATTTCTTTTGTGTTGTTGATTAGTGCCCATGATGTCAAAACAACAGCATGCATTCTCAGTGCTTATGTGCTAATATCCGCTTCTTGCAAAAATACATCCAGATATTATTCACACAAGCATTTAATCTTTTGATAATTATTTGAATCTTTATCTGTAGTAGATGGTATTCATTCACTGATAACCAAATTTACATGACCTGTGACTCCAAAATAAGGAAGATAAAACATAAATTTGCCTCCAAGTCAAAGTACTTTCGAAATAGGCTTTAAAATAACTTAAACAACATAGCATAAAGCGAAAGAAAAAATCTGTGACAGTAAATAAGACTTATCTTTAGTAAATGAAAATGAGTTAAATATGAAATGAAATCACAAACATCTAAATCCAGGTTTAGAGGTATCTTTCATGGGAGGTACAGACTTGGATAGCTCCAGGGTCCTCTTTCTTATTCCATTGCAGCAAACAGCAAACACTACATAATTATTCTCTGATATTTTAATAGAAATAAAAATCATCTCTATTTCAGGATAATTAATAGACCCTGGAAAAGTGATCCAAACTATTATGTGCTTTCTCTTTTATATGTATTTCTTAATTTTCATAGAAACATACCAGGATGGAATACCAGCCTGGAAGAGACCTTCAGTATCGCTGGTACAATGTTTCTTGGCAAAGAAACCCTTAAAAAACCAAAAGCCTATAATTAAAAAAAAAAAAAAAAAAAGTACCATCATTTTCTCCCTCACTGTAAAATAAACTTCATCTGACATTCAGCATAAGTGAAACTCTTCAGACATGAATCAATACTGCTGAGATTTTCCTCTTCATTTCAGTAGGTGATGTCAAGTCAGAGAGAAAGCAATTGCAGTAAAGTTGCACACATGCTGGAATTCAAACTCAGTTTCAGTGTATTCCAGGGCCTGTAGCGTTTACACCGTAGCATCCATTTTCTATTATTATAATTATCAAGATTCAAAGTGCAACATTAAGCTCTTCAGACATGAATGTTCCCCAGCCTAAACAGTAATACTTTGCGGTAACCTGTATATTGTTATTACAAACCTTAGCAGTAAAAGCATAGTAAAATTCTGAGGTAACTTCTTTACTCTTCACAAGACAAAGATATTTCTCTCTTGGATGAGACCAACAAAGCCAGAAAGAACAAGCTGAGCCAAATGAAAACCTGGCAAAGAAGCTGAAAGGACACAAATTTAGCAGAGCTGAAGAATGTATATCCTCAATTTGAGAGTGCATATGCACAGGTGCATGGGCACACTCATATATGCACACAACAAAGGATCTTTTCTTTATTAAGCTGATGCTTTACTTTCCAGCCTCAAATAGGACACCTTGCTAACCGAGTGACAAGGCATTGCACCAAGACACAATGTCTCTAGCTTGCCCAAACAAATACTGCAAACACCCTGAACTGCCAGAAAATGGTTTCTGCAAGATGAAAGTCGATCTGAAATTGCTAGATGAAAATTCTATCTCACGCTCAGTGAGCAGACAGAAAACCACTGAACACCCTGGAAAGTGAGCACATTCAGCTGCATCTTCCCTGCATTATTTTACATAAATATTGGATTTGGGAGTTTGTCAGTGCTTATTTGTGGTTTATTGACGAAAAAAAAAAGTCATTAAGTTGAGGGGAGCATGGGAGACATGGAGATGGACAAAAACATATATGTGCTGTTATAAACTGGAATCCACTATCTGAATGCAAAGCAGTAGCCAGGAAAATGAAGCATCAGAACCTCATGAACTTATTTCGTACCCCAACATCTCCCAAACTTCACCCAATTCCTTGCTAGGCAAGTTCTTACACTTCAATAATGAGAAATAGCCTGTCTACTGGCCCAAGCTGAGCATCAGTCAGGTGCTGAGAGCACTATGAACAATGCTACAAGCAGCTAAATGTTCATACAGGCATGAATGCTTATCAGTGGGCAACACACTTTCAGAAGCATTTTTCATCAACATAGATAATTACCCACTCAACTAAATGCCTGCTTAGGCACTTCTGAAGTCACATAGGACATCCAACCTGGAGGCCCTCAAGTGTCTTTAAATACCCCAACCTTCCACCTTGAAGTTCACTTTTGTTTGTAAAGCATTTGTAAAGTTCCGTGATCACTCTTTCAGAAATGTACTTATAAAAAGAAGCTTTATTTACAGGGATAAATACAAAGCAACCAACCTAATTTCTAGAGTTACAAAATCAAATTAGAATCTAGCATCAAAGCTCTACATTCTCTACCTTGCATACACAAATCAGTTTTACAATATTTTTGCTGTTGTTTTCTCCCCTTCATGGATAACTGTGTAACTCCACTGTCCACAAAGGGTTGCCCTTGTGATGCTGGGAGTAGCAACCTTGATAACAATGAAGTCAACTTCACTTTAATTTTGATCACAAGATTAAAATTCATTGCTGGCCCAAACCAACATAACTCTTGACATAACAGCTCCACAATCTACAAAGGTGATTTCAAAAGACAAGTCCATATTTCTGGGAGTAAGGATCTACACAGGTTCTGTGATGTATTCAAAACTCTGAGAACTTCATAAAAGCAGTATATAGGAAAAGCTACTTAGCAAAAGAAAAAAGAAACAAAAAGTAGCACAGGGTGTAACATTAAAGTTTTATCTATTCAGAACATTAACAGATCAATGATATCTGAAATTAGTTATTAATTACTTGGAAGATGCAAAAGCATAATCCGTAAATGCAATCTGTATGCATTAAAATATGCAATTTCTACAATGATAACTCAACTTCAAAGTATATTTTTATTAACTTACAGTTCAAGTTCTTCTGTTAATAAACAAGAATGGATTCTGAGAAGAAGACAGAAAAGCTTTCACAAATTATTTTGTACAAAAAGACTGAAGTCAGTAGTGAAGGAGAGAGCAAGAAAACAATGGCTAAACAAAAAATTCCAGAGTCTGTAGCCTTTTCACCTGAATGGAAAAAGAAAAGAAACCTTTTGGCATTGTTTTTTCCATTCCCCTCCTACTATGTATGATTGAGCTACAAAGAAAATAAGTACATGTGTCTTGACGCATTCCTCTACATATTTCATGGTGGCATGTATTGACGTGGGTATACTTAGATACCTGAGTACACATCTAATGTTCTCAGGTGTCTTCTATTAGAGTTATTGCTCACGAGTGCACCCCACTGATTTCAGCATTCATATCAGTAGCCCTAACAAAAGGTCTGGCTCTCAGGAAGACGTCTCTTCTGAATTCTCACAGCATAATCCTCCCATGAATTCAACAAAACAATTCTCTCTCCCTTTAAAAAGATACCAGCCAGGAAGTTAGATATTGCATCAAGCAGCTACTAAACCAGACCACCCTCCTAGCCACCACATTACCAGTCCTTTGGAAGCTGCTACTAAAATGCTAAAAGCCATGGCTGCAAAAAATTGCTTCCAGCAGACAGGAATGGAAACATCTGACTTACTCTTGTTGCGGTGCACAGAACCAAGGTTTTTCCTGTCATCTCATCTGAGTCCACGCTGCACTGATAGACAATGGGTGTATTCTAACAATGACCCTATTAAGCTGTGCAGTTACAGCAAACTGCCAACCAAGGAATAGATTTGTTTATGTCTAAGTCTAAACATTATTTAGCAATCAGACAGGAAGTATCCTGCAGGTAAGCTTCCTCTCTGATTCCATGTTCTAAGTTTGCTCTTCCCACAAGAATTTACAAAAGTTCCAGTTAATGCAATCAAAATACAGCACTTCATTTTTTCTGTCTTCAAACTCTGTTGAGTTCTATAAGGCAGCTGACAGTCAGCTTATAGCACCAGCTTTAGCTCAGGCTCGGCTTTCTACGTGAAGAATGACACTGGCTTGTCTTTCTTTACATGTCCAAGACAAACCCAAGAATGTTGCTTTTTCAGTTTGAGATGAACACATCACTGTGCTACCTCAAAAGGCATCGGCTCCAAGGTGATGTTTTATTATGTTCCATTATACAACTTCAGCAACAGTTCAATTCTCGCTGGCATCATGCATCAGTTGTCCTCTCCACCTCTGTGCTCCTTTTTTTGCCACTCTCAAGGAATGAGCTCACAAGGCTTCAGTGTATCAGGACAACTGTCTTTGCTTAATTCCTTACTAAAATAAACATTTTTTTCAGTGAGGTTAATTCCTAGGCATATACTCCACCCTTGAAGTAGAGAAAAGAAATATGTATTTGAAGTATATATAGATATTTGAAAACTTACTTCATTTAAGAAATTCAACCTAAGTTAATTCTTTGCTGTAAGTCTCTCTGTAGGATTTGTCTTTTTCAGACTTTCATCTTTACAGGTCAAATATATCCTGATAGCTGTGTGTCAGCCAGGCACACCACCAAGTACTGTGAACATTAATAATCAAAAATATAAGCTGTTCCTCTTCAGAAATGAACAGTTATTACACTGGCTAGATGGATTTGTACAAGATAGCCTATCAACTAAAGAGACCAAGCTTTAGGATAGAAGGAGAAACTGAGGCATCTGAAAGAAAGCACAACATCAACAGGCAATCACTTTAGGCCAAGACAAAGGAGCTGACTTAGGAACAGGAGATTGAATTAGTCAATTTAGGATTAAGATTTAATAGTTTGACTTTAATTAAACAATAGCATTAAAAATCTCTATTATACCTTGGAAAATACTCAACGGAACAGGACTGATAACAAAAGGACAGGTTTCTAAAGGAAGTTCCCTGCCGAGATGTGTTCTCTGCCACCCATCTCTGCTCTCTGCTGCTTCAGAAGTTTCAGTTCTGGCATATAATGAACCAAATAAAGGACAACAGAAAATATAAAACTTGAGTCAATGGTACTTGTGAGATTAAAAGCACAAATACAAACACAAGAGGAATCCAGCAAAGAGTACTGCAATTAGGCTGTACTGCATTGCTATGAGTTGAACAGTCTCAGCACTGAGTGAAGCTATTTATCATTACCAGTGTTTCATTCTAGACTATCTGTATACTCAGATAAAGTAATAGCTTCACTGTATTTAATATAAAGCTCTATCTGAATTTGTGGAAGGGAGCCTGAGAAGGAAAGTTTTCCCACTAAAACCAGCCAAACAAAACCCAACTACCAAACCTACTCCTGGCTAAAACTTACTCATAGTTTAATATTTCCATAAAAACTATACACTTTTTCCTTCTAAAGACAGTTATCATTTCAACTGAACTAGATTTTATGATATGAAGAACTGAGTGCAAATATGAATTCAGCAGAGGGTCTCCCTCACTTCAGAGGAAACACATTAGGAATACTTCTGTACTTTTTCTCGTGCACAAACTGGAAGCTTTAGAAGACTCCTAATGACTTATCTAACAGTAATACCCTCTTGACTAAAAAATGCTGCATGGAGGAAAGCAGTCAGCATACAACTAGCTGCAGATGCATTTCAAAACAAAATGTATTATGCAGGGGGCATGTATGTATATACTCAGAGACAAAATCATTAAAACTCCACTCAAAGGAAAAAGTGACTCAGAGAGAAGCCTTTTAAACTAAACCTTATCAAATGGTGAGCAAAAAGAAAGTACAATTGGCAAAAGTGTTACCTGTAGATAGCAATTTCCTTTGAGGTTTTAATATCCATGATGTGCATATGTTGGATTTTATCCATTTTAGTAAACTCTTTCCCAACAAAGAATCTATTAAATTGACCAATTAACTTTGTCAAACAATTAACATCTGCAATATAGCAGGATCCAACTGCAAAATATGGTAAATCTGAAGTCTGGTGATAAAGAATAGCTTACTATTTTGATGAATGGATCATTTTCCTTTTATAAACACCCAGAAAATTAAAAGCACCTGGAATGTGCAGGATGGCTCTGTACATAAGGCGCTCTTAGAACAAGTTCCATCAATGCAAAAAGAATTTATCTTGCACTTTATTTGACAGAGGTGACTAAACTTTCTGATGGAGGTGACCAGGTTACTCAAACAGTTATCCAGACATCCATTAGCATGAAACAAAAGAAATGCCTGGGCCCTGAATTCTCTTTGGATTGGTGCGCAGAAAGCAGAAACAAATGCTTTAACAATCATATCAATTATATGCAGGAAAAAACTGATGGATTTACTTACTTGTCAATGTACATAAGCACATGAGAACAGCCCAACAAAATAGGCACGAGGACTATAACAGTGTCACAGAAATTTCTTTTTTTTTTTTGTGATTAAATGTTTCTATAAAAAAAAATGACTGCAAAGTAACTTAGGTATCCGGGACCCTTGATGCACACTACTCCAGTATTTTAGAGGATGCTATTACAAGCCAAAGAATAAAACAACAAGTTTGTCAAAAGCAGAATAAGAAAAAAGACACATGAAGCTTAAGCTTCAAGGAAAAAAAAAACAAAAACAAAAACATAATGGAATAAACCCACAGATTTAAAATTGAATTTGAGTTGCAACTTTAACTATAGCTTTCACAGTCAGGGACAACGACATTCATAAACATTGCCCACTGACACAAAGATAAAAGGGTGAAAAAAAGAGTATGTTTGGTACATCACAGCTGTCTTCCATTACCTGTAATTACCCATGTTCAGACCACACTAGGAACAAAAGGAACAGTTAACTGCATGTTACAAGGCAACAGTGCAGTACTCCTTCCAGTACATGTTATTCACTTCCAATGAAAACCACCAAGTATTCTATTCACAGGATGCAAGGATTTGCTTTACACTGTGTCTAGTCTTTTAATACTAAGAAAACACCTTCCTCTTCTACACCATTCATACAGTGTAGATTTTTTAGCTCTCAATTTTACTAAGCCAAACAAAGTTGGTCTTATAGTCTCTTCTTACAACCCTCATTCATCATTCTTCCAGTCATTCTTGTAGATCTCCTTAGCACCACTTCTGTTCTCAATTCATATCTCTGGAACATGTGAGATAAAAGTTGTATACAATATTCCAGTTGAGGTCTCACCAGGTCTTTCAACAATGACACAGATGCTTCCTTATTTACTTAACATTAAGATCTTTCAGATGAATCTCACCAGATGATCAGCCTCTTCTGACACCCTCATGAACCTTCACATTTGCAGTCACTCTTGCTTTGTAAGATCATGGCTTATATTTGGCAATTCCATTATTCAGCATAAATGCAGGACTTGCTGTTCATCGTTCTGCTGCAGGTCTATAAGCTTCAGCCAATACTGAACATTATTTTATCTTCCTTGCTGGGTCCTAATACCACATCTGTAAACTCATGCTATCAAACAAGAGCAAAGGTGACAATATCATAAAGTTAAAATTCGTGGTGGTGGAAGGAATGAAAGTCACAGAATCACAGAATGGTTTGGGTTGGAAAGGGCCTTAAAATCATCTAGTTCAACTCCCTACCATGGGCAGGGACGCTTCACATTAGAGCATGTCATGCAAGGCTCTGTCCAACGCAGCCTTGAACACTGCCAGGGATGGAGAACTTACCACTTCCTTGGGCAACCTGTGCCAGTGCCTCATCACCCTCATAAGAACTGTCTGACATTTAATGACAGACTAAAGCATCTTTTCCTTAAAATACAGGATCATTGACAGGGAGAAGGGATAAAGTATGACAAAATATTCACCTAATAAATTAAAAAAAAAAATCTCACCATCCTGAACAATTTCCAAAACTGAAAACAAATGACCTTGCACATCCACTCTGCCTTCCACTTCTCTTCCATACTATTTGATGATCGTGATCCCATACTCATTATTGAAACAAAATCCTTAAGACGAGGATTATGGTGAGTCAGACATTTACAATACTGGGTTAATCCCTTTTCCCCAACACCAAAATGCAGTAGTTTTCATCAGACTAGTCCTAGGGTAAAACCATACTCAGAGCAGGATGCCAAAAAATCCATCATGCTAAATAAAATATTTTAAGTTGGCATGTTCAGCAGAAAGTTCCCTGTCATTAAGTAAGAGAAATGCTGAGGAAAACAATCTTAAACCCCACCACTAAAGCAAGCACCTTGGGTTCTCCCCTTTTGTAAGGGATTTCCTCTCCAGCAGCCGACAAAGACACAAATTCATAATAATGGACTATTACCATAAACCACAGACTAATTTAAAGACAGACTGGTCTTTTGGGGTTTGCTTTACTCTTGAGAATGTAAAACTTGCACTTTTTTATGCTATCACTGCTGTAGATCAGAGAAGATTTGTATGTAACATCACTGCTTTACAAGATACGATCCAAAGATGTGTGGTACTTTCCATAAAATTCTGACCTATTTAGTGGTTTCAGTCTTGGCTTTTCCACTTGTTGAATTATGTCCCAACTTTTGCTCTTGCAACTCAAACATTTTCAATATCAAGAACATAGAAAGAATTACAGAAATTGTGTGCAGAATAACTGTTCCTTTTCAGATTTAAAGTCTCTTGAAGTTTTCTACCAGAAACCATATGATATTTCTGCTGATGCTGCATACTTTTCAAACTCTGCTTTCTAAAACAAGCTTCATTGTAGTTTTCCTTGCTAATGCAGAGTTGAAAACACTTTTCTTCTCTTGCTACTTTACACAGTATTGAGCAACAGGCAATATAGTTTTCTTTTTTTTTATAGATGATCTTACAATTTAGCCATTTCATTCTATTATGAACTTACAATTTTCCCGTATCTTTCGCTATTCAAGGAAAAAAGGATACAGAACTAATGTATTTAGTCATTTAGTCCTTTTCTTCCTTCATCTATCTTAAAAACTTCTTTAAACTTTATATTACACATAAAACCATTAAACTATCAGACTCAATTAAAAATATTTTCCCTCATCTCATTTCCTTCAATCTGAATATTCTCCTTCCTTTACAAAAGAGAAACGGCCTGACAAAGAGTGTTATTCTTACATGTCTGATTTATTTTATCCACCTTTTCAAGAGAACTGAGGTAACTGTGACTTTCAGAAGGATTTATTGTCTCATTTGCACTATTATCTCCCTCTGGAGAGATCAGATTTTGCTGTCTCTTTTCTGCCAAAAGACAAATAGATGGGCTAGCTAAACTGCTAGATCTTATTTCTAGGTTGTCCAGATTTCTTTGTCTATCAGCTGAAGCTCTGTCTGCAGTAGTATGCCTGCACCTGGTCTCCTTCTTTTCCCAGGCTACTATATAAACATTTCAATACCACTAGGATAACTAAACAATTGCTTGAAAGTTTATCAGTTTCAAGGTTCCTTTCATGCTCATATCCAGCCCCGTGGGTTCTTTATTTAGATTAAAACCCAGATACCTAAATAGTGGAAGCCTTGCCAACAAGCTTCCGAATCACTTTAGCAGAGTGAAGAGATCTTCCTGCCCAGTGTGACTACATCCAAATGAGTTAATTCACCTTTATGCAGTGCAACTGATACATAAAACAAGTATCTGTTCCCTCAGTGGGTGATTCTATGACTGTGGCATAGTCCCATGGTTTTCTTCCTGCAGCAGAACTTTTCCTAGTTTTCCACTTGTCTGTCTCCTGGAAGTTAATTAAGAAAATCTTAGCAGTTCTACTCATCAACTCACTGTACTGAGAACCTTCTTTTTAACACAATAGTCCCCTCTGGATTATTTTTACTATTAGTATAACACACAAGAAGAATATTCTGGAGGGATATCGAATGGCTCTACTAAGAAAGGGTCTGCTGCATTAAATATCTGACTCAGTGGCACTGAATACCAGCATGCGTTGTCATTCAGCATCAACCTAAGGAGAGCACTTGCATCTCTAATACATACTGCCCTAAATCTCTCTTTCTAACTCTATCTGGTATCTGACTCAACTCTTCATTTTTTCACCTCCCTTCTTAGCAGCTGGAATGAACAGAGCGCTCGATGTGTCCCATCTCCTGCTCCAGCAGGCCCATGGCACAGCACTAATGCAGTAGCTCGACCACTGTGATCAGGCTTTATACACAATGTGTACACTGAAAGGGCACCATGAGATAACCACTCTGTTTTCTCAGTGTGGTAAATGAAGTCAGTAACAAAGTTGGACTAATAAGAAGGGCAAACAACAAAGGCACTGCTGCTAACAGAGCTGCATGGCCATTTTTACCTCACCAAAAGTTTTTAACTGCTTTTAACGTCTTGTCAGATGATTAGAATTACAAACCAGAGTTGTTCTTTCAAAAGTTTACTTATTTTAGATAAGGTGAAAATGTGTTCTTGCTTTTTCTATTGTAATCACTGCACAAGACTTATGAAAATAAGATTTATGCAAATGATAGTAATATTCAGTACAAAAGTGTTGTAGGATGAAGTAAGCTAACAAAGGGCAGGCAATGTCAACAGTTATCAAATAACAGCTATAACTTTATAATATAGTCACAGGAGCCATGTGAGAAACATCCATGCTAAACAAGGTATTCCACACCTCTGCTTCAGGGGCACATAAACCACCAACACTTACTTAGAGTTTTAGAAAAATGCATGAAACAATAGAGCCTATATGTCTAAGAGACATAGCTTCCTTTAACTTCCTATACTTTTTTTCTATGGCTGTGACACTAAACAAATAGGAGTAAATACAAAATGACTTTATAAACTTTTTCTGAGAACAGTATAGAGTCACTTCTTTTAAAAAATGGATAGCTAACATAAATGTTAGCCTTGATCTTCTACTGGAAAAACAGCAACTTGGAAACAAAATCCAAAATTCTCAAATATGGGACAGCACACATATCAAGACTTGAAACTTGAACTTCATTACATGTAACTTATCTTTCAGATGGCAACCATCAGCTACCTATTTCTAGTAACACTTAGGGAGCCTCTATCCCCAAGAAGGCACAGAAAGAATCATAAGAGTTCCTTCTGTGCAGAGAAAATACCAAATATAGATCAGTATTTCCTAGCTGCTAACCCTTTTATTTAAAATCTGAAGGATGGGATCAAGTGCACCATCAGTACGTTTGCAGATGACACCAAGTCGGGTGGAAATGTTGATCTGCTCAAGGGTAGGAATGCTCTATAGAGGGATGTAGACAGATCCAAGGCTAACTGTATGAGGTTCAACAAGGCAAAGTGCTGGGTCCTGCACTTGGGCCACAAAAATCCCATGCAATGCTACAGGCTTGGGGAAGAG